>RJVU01059915.1:5314505-5373680 GCA_003731715.1 Anabarilius grahami
TAAGCATCAGATCATGTGACACTGAAAACTGGAGTAATGGCTGCTAAAAAAAATTCAGCTGTGTCATCACAAGAATAAATTGCATTTTAAGATGGAATACCGTAGCCAATTTTGTTATATTGTGGCAAATGTAATGTATGTAGGCTATATTATTTATTTAAAATGAGCTAGTTTGTTTTTGCACAGTTTAAAAATAAGTTCTTAACATTCAAACCCTGTGAAAGACAACCAAACCCCACAACTCCTGACTGAATAAGTAGGGGAAATTTTTCTGGTTTCATTTTGACTGAGAAATGCATGACTGCTGCCAGAAGGCATCCAAGAGCAGAGTGAGGAAGAGAGAAAGAATTGTAGTAAGAGAAGAGAGGAAGAACAGAATGAGGCAGCTGGGTCAATCATACAGTTGTCAACATGGCATTTATGAAGCATAAATCTACTGCTTGCATAGTTTACGTTATGAAAAATATTGCGGTTTATGAGGCAATCCAGTGAAAACACACGACAGATGAAGTGCTGCAGTTTCTAATGTTTATTTTGATAGTAAAATCAATAATAGAATTAGACTATCATGGTTACAAGCAGAATTGTGGTACCAACTCCGGGCTGATACAATGCAGTGACATAATTAAGGATAATACAAAAAATTGAAATCAAATAATAAGAGGCACAATAACACAAACAGACACATTTTGAAGATCAATCACAACTGCTTTTAAGCCTACTTCACATCTGTACACTAACAAGGCTCAATAAACCAAGCTGTTCTCCAACTAGTTGTGCCGAAAAAAACAAAGAAACAAAAGAAACAAAAGTGAAAGAAAATGTCAAAACCCAGCACAACACTGAAACATAAATAGAACAACTGTCAAGATATTGTATTTGAACAGGCATATATGTGAACTACAAATATAGACATTGCTAATAGGATCAAGTAACTGTTAGTTTCAGTAGGATACACTTTTGCAAAGTTTTGCTTAAGAATATCACCAAGAGATCTATGACAGAGCACTTAGCAATGAAATACAGCCTTCCTACTGACTAGAACAAACGAACGAACGAAAAAAAAGAAGAAGAAAAATAAAGAGAGAGAGAGAGATTTTACACTTGGGGAGTACACACACAATACTAGCTACTTAAAGATCCCATGCTAAATTATCAAGTAGAATACCATACAACATTAGAAGCACAAGTTCACGTATTGTGGTTTTTTTTTTCCTTCGTTTTTCGTTCTTTTTCAAAGAACTGACACTTCATGTCAGTCGTTTGTAAATTGAATGTTGCATGGATTTTCAGAACTAAAGAAACGAAAGGAATCGAAACGAAAAGCTTTCGGTGGCCCTGGTTACGTTTTCGCAAACCCGCTTCCAATGTTGAAGGTCAATTTAGTAGTTCGATGCAAATTTGGCAAAGGTTTGGAAGGGAATGTAAATCATTGCAGCGTAATCGTGTAGAAAAGCATGCGATCGGACAGGTGCGAGCGTTCGTCGTCGTCGTCATCGTCGACCTTTTTGGTAAGGTTGGTTTTTATTAGAGTCCGTTAGTGATTCGAGAGATCTGGGCCCAACAGTCCAAGTGACCCTACTAGCTTCTCCATGTCTTCCTCAACAGATAAACAAAAACAAACAAACAGACAGACAATCAAAATAAGCTATCACCGCTACATTAGCACGGCCCTTTTCCCGCCCGACCACTGGTTCGGTCCAAGTCCAATTTGAGCGCCCGCTATGGGGTCGGGTCTTGGCACAGGTGTTGCAGTGGCTTGAGCAGATGTCGTAAGAGCAACTTTATTTCGGAACGGTTTCTAGCGCAAGATCGGGGAGGGAGAAGAGTTCACGGACCTGACCACACATGCCAAGTCATAGCTCTGAGGATGTTCAAGTACATATTTTGAAATTCAGCACCATGGGTGGCGAGACAGGACTCCTACCCAATGTCCACGTTTTTTTTAACCCAATAAAACGAAGAGCTTCTTTCCCCCCTTTTGCCGTGAAGGGAGCCATGCAGCGGAAACCACCAAAAGAAGACTCAACTTTTCTCTGAGGGAGTGACTGAGTGCAAGGATGGGGATGTCCGCCGAGACTTCCCGCCCTCCGCGACTGACTAGGCCGAGCAAAATGCGCACCTCTGCTTGTGTCGTTTGATTTTTTTCCTGTTTGTGTTCGTGGAAAACCTTGATTCTGTTCAATGGAGAACAACTGCTGAAGGCCATTTCATTTGTTTGTTTGTCGGTGAATGAGTCTGCTCCAGGTCATAGCCGGCGATCTGAGGAACAGAAGATCCAGAAGAATCGGGAGGCACAATAATCTTAAGGGGACACAATGATAAAGGTTTGACATTGTCTTTGCAAAGCTTCTTCCACTCCGAGGGCTTCTGAAGAATCCACCACCACGTACGTCGAACGTATAAAAGTTACAATGTATCATGTACGAATGCTTCTACCGAATCAATACGAGGTCAAAACAAAGGCAGATTCAAACTTGCACCAGAACCTAAACAGAAGAAATCTCACATGGTTTATATATATATATATATAATCGATGATATAAACATTTAAAAAAGAAAAAAAATGAGTCTATGATTGCAGCACTCTTTGGATAGTCTCTCAACCAAAACATACGGGACAAAGTCTTTACGTTTAATCGTATTGGACTCCACTGAAGGAAGACTACATTCATCTTTCAATGAAAACTGTAAGAGGGCAAAGCAGCAACAGTTCTCATCTGAAGCAAGCTCACTGCTCGACACAGCAGGAAAACAAACAAAAGAGAAGGAATTTCAGAGGAAACAATTTAATTCTTGGCATATTGGGCAAAATCTCATTTCTGTAAAAAATGTCAATAGATCAAGTTTGGATTCTCATGTCTGAATAAGGCACCTGATTTTGCAGGCATCATTTCAAAAATAACTTGGGAAATTCTGTAAAACCAAGTGCAACGTGGGTCTTTTTCAGCTCGTGGAGAGTGATGGAGGTGATTTACGTCAAAGTATCAAAGGTTCTTTTCCCATTTGTGCTCATTGGTTAGAATAAAGACTGTCTGTCGCAAAAGCTCCATGAATATCAATTTAGCGAGGTTAGCATGCGCAAACAAACATATCCATGGTCTCAAATATCATATGTAAAGGGATCATACAGATTTGTTAATGGAACATTTACGAGCAGCAGGAGTCATGATATGTAGGAATGCATGCTCGAGTTCTGCTGCTAAACCTTGAAACGAGAACACAAGATACAGAGTAACAAAATGCACAGAATTGTAAAATGATTCATCAAGGTCCATTAAACAACAGCACATAAGCAAAACAAATCTACAACATTCAATAGGTTAAATACATTGGAAAGAGCATGTTTATTTAGCAACAATAAGACAGGCCGCCTTCCGTGAAACGCTATTTCTCAGTTTCGTCACCATGTTGTTTTCCATCGGTAAGTTCTTTTACAAAACCCATAAATCAGATACAATTGTTAAAAAAAAAAGAAAGAAACACAAGTGCTGTAAACGAAAGCATCATCCTGTCTTTCTACAGAGGAAAATCTGCATAGTGCACCAATAGGAGTAATCTTTCTTGAATATAACGAACACATATCTACACAAACCATTGAAAAGGAAAGGTAAATGCTTGTTTGAATGCTCTTGAGTATATACTGTAGCCATTTTAGAAAGAATCCAAAGTGAGTTTGATGAATCCGCTGTATAAATATAGTGGCATAAGATCCATCTCTTGATAAATAATTGTTTATCATATAAAACCCATTGCTCGTAGCTTGAATGTAACAGGGAATGATCTTTGATTCTCTACACAATTTTACAACATGATTTAGCAGCTTTGCGTCCAAAATTATTGAATCATCAACAATATGCAGACAATGAAAACAATCAATCAATCAATCAATCAATCAATCAAATTGAAATAGCTAGCTTACTCTTTTTTTATTTCAGGATACATTAGCATATCACGGTACGAGCGAATTCTAATAAAATTGCGCAAAAAAACCCACAAAAAAAAAACAAGCAAACCACGCAAATCGTTCATAAACAGAAAGCTACATTATTTCCCTTTGAAAAAAAAAAAAAAGAATATGATGCTAAATGTCGGACTATGCAAGAAACATATTTAAACTGCGAAAAAATATATTAAATAGTGAATTATATTTACTTTTTGTGAACTGCTGTTTTTTTTTTAAATGTATTCAATGCATATATCTGTTTTTGAAGGCAGAAATAATTTCCCCAAGATTATAAAATAAACATAATTCATTCTTGTGTGACAGCCCATTATGAAACAAAACAAAACAAACACACATATACAAATGTGTGCGTGTATATGTGTATGTGTTCTTTAAATATCTTTCTTTATATAAAAAGCTTAACAGCAAAAACCAAAAAAGAAAGAAAGATAAAATACTGGCTTTAAATAGCAACCTTTTCCTTAACTGTTTGAATGCCACAGAGTCCCCTGGTTAAAACACTAAACGGCACAGCTCACAACATCACGTTGAATGCGAGAGCTTGCGCACTACAATAACCACCAAATGCTCTCAATACAGCAGGCCGTCGACAGAAGGACAACATGCATTTCCATCTCCGTATGCTCATTGTCACTTGCCATCAAGCTTATTTTACAGGACGATCCTTATTATTTTTACGTTCGAGTCATTATCAGGACTTTCCTGGAAGCTTTGAGCTGTAGATGGCACAAGAAAGGCCAGTCGTTGTCGCCATAGCAAACGGCTTTGCCGTCTTTTGAGAATAGATGGGCTCTTAAAGACAAAAAAAAAAAAACTAAAACAAAATAAAGACTAGTCCAATTGATTCCCCATGGCAAATGGAACTGCCTTACAGTACAGCGATTTTATATATATATATATTTTTTTTTTCTTTTTTTTTTTTTTTTTTTNTTTCAAATATCTCAGATTTCCCTCAGTAAGTAAAAAATTACTTTAAAAAAATCAATGACAACAATACCAATCTCTGGCCAGAGAGAATGTGTCAACACTGTACATCGACCTGAAGAAAAATCCAAAGCAGAATTTGTATTTTTCCATAGGAAATGTCTACTGAAGGCAAATGAAGATTGTGACGTCAGAGACCTCACGCATACGAATGTCTGTCTCCACTCAAGACCTCTCTGTCACACTGCTCTGGTCAAGATGGCAAAAGTCAAGTACGCACCGCAGCATTCAAACGAGGTCGGTTTAGCAGCAAATGGGAGGGGGGAAGCTTTTTTTGTTGTTGTTTTGTTTTTTTCTTTTTGTCTAGACAAAGTGCTTTTGCTTTCTTACATGTAATATAGAACTTATTATACATTTATAGATTTATAGATATATAATATAATATATATATTCCACATTTAGAATAAATCTAAATTCCTTTCTATGTACAAAAAAAAGAAGGAAAAAAAAAAAGAAGTTACAACACATAATGGACGGAATATATAATCTTTACTATGCTACCAAAAGTAAATACAGAAAAATAGCTTTACAAAACTCTTTCTACCAGTTTAGATTTTAAAGGAAAAAATATTCTCCCTTCTTTGATCAAAAATGATATTTGAGCAACAACCTTCTCCACAATCTTCAGCATCAAGAATAAAGTCACTTTTAAAAGGCCTTTGGAAGAGATTTTTCAGATTGAACAAATTTGCAGCAGCTTGAGATTATGGCAGCAGGGAAAATCTCACGGAAACTTACTTTAATCATTAAAATGAAGACTAATTTCTCAATTTCTTGACGTAAATTGTAATGGTAATGTGATGTAGTTAATTTAATTTAAATGTACTTTTCTTTTTCTTCGATACTGGACTTTTTATCATGAGATTCAGCCGGCAAAGTATATAAGTCATCGTTGTGTTAAATACAATTTTAAAAAAAACTATTTGCAAAGGATCATCTGATTTTCCTTAGCAAGATAAGTGCTTTCAAAAACATTTCAGAAGAGAGATCTGTGGGCAACGCGGAGAGGAAAGATAAAGGCAATCTCTACAAAAATATACGCAATTTCAATATTTCAACGATAAGAGTAAGAAGACACAAGCATAGAAACGTTTCATGCTGAGTAACTTATCAATTCTTAATATCGACGTGTGCATGGATTAATGCGTTAACAAACTATAAACAAGGACTTTGTGTATTATTTTTGTGTATGCGCTCTCCTCTACAACTATAGCAAGAATAGTAAACTGTTGGTTTATGTGATCATGTCTTTTTATGGGCAAAACAGAAACATCTGTATAGCTCGACTTTTAAATACGCAACAAAACTGCGTGGAGGGAAACCGAACGGTGGTACAAACATTTCAAGAGAACAAAAAAGAACAGTACAAAATTCGACGAGGATGCAAATGAACGCTTCTTTCTGCAGAGAATTGGACCCAAGCAAATTTCACAGTTCATTAGAAATCCCTGACCCTACCATTTTTCCTACATTCAATACGGTGTCAGGTAAGCTGTGCAAATCCTTACTTAGACTGGCTAGTTGCCATTTTAAGTTGCATGTGTCTTTGGTACAAAAAACAAAACAATCAAAATATAGTGTGCAAACATCATTTTTGTATTTTATATGTGAATATTTCTTATAGTACGACACCGCCCACCCCCCATCCCCTCTTAAACGAAGTACCGAAAAAAGACATTTGCCAGAGCCATCTTTTGATACAAAGCACAGACTCTGTGGCATATATATTTTCCATGTTCCTATGTACATTCAGAGTATCTTTAAAGAGCTGAATTACATTACAAACCTCCACTCCCCCCTCGACTACTTGCTTTCTGCAAAATGGTCCATTTGCGCTCTCTATCGAGTTTTATTTTTCCTCAACTCCGCGATTACAAGGCACAATGAATCTTACTTGTATAAAGTACAAATATAAACAAAACCCAATCTGGGAATCAACTTTTTAAGCCCCTTTCGCTGAGAATTCGCAAAACAACATCAAGGGTGATTTGATGCCAGGGCACTTCAACCAAAGTGTAGAAAGGAAAAGGTTTCACCAGTGGATAATAATCATTCCGCCTATTTACAATAAGGGATTTAACTGACCATCTGCTCAAGTCAAAGAAAGAGGAAGGAAAAAACACACACACACTCTCTTTCTCTTTCTTTCCAACCTGAGACGATCGCAAGTGTGCGGAAACGGGCGTCTGAGGCCCGTTTCCTCACCTACTACTCTCTTGATGCATCTCTGTCCTACATATATACACCGAACTTCAGTAACGTTGCACTATTCTTTGTTGAACATCAGTATTTGTGTTCTTCTGTATTTGCCTCAGCATTGTTGTTGTTGGTGTATAAAGTTGAAATTGTACATGCCGCGTTCAAAAGCTCGGAAAGTCTGCATTTACACCCTTTTGACTGCTAAATCAAAGGAGCTAATGCTTTCGTAGTTTCTCTGCTCTGCTTTTCAAAACGCTTTATGGGCATTTGACAGATTTAGCTGGATGCAAGAGGAAAATGGCTACAGCAAAGACTGGTGATCATTGTTTAGCTTTTTTTCTCTCTTATTCTCATTTGTTGGAGGTATCTCATATATTGGCTTTTAATATTTGCAACATGGCGGCCTGTTGATTGATACCTGCCACATGCACACATGGTAGGAAACAGACTACTGAGTGCAAAGGTTAACTACTATAGTTTCATTTCCATTGGTGCGCAAGAGGTGAATATATACATACGTATGCACAGACAGGCGGGTGTCGTATGCATGTATTCACTTTGAATGTGAGGATGTGTCTCCAAGTGAAATGGACATGCAGAGTGTTGGGCCGTTACAGTGTGGGACAAGAATGGCGCGGATGGCTTCATGTGTGCTCCGAGGTGGCGTTACACTTTCGATGTGGGCACACGCAACCCCACCAGCCCTCCGGTGGGATCTCCTTTCCCAGTGTTCTCCAGGATCTGATTCACAAAGTCTGAAGTCTGGCCGGCCACTGGTGGCTGCACTGCATGAACAAAGAGAAGCTATTACTTTTTTCCCCAATAAGAGTTTGTAAACATATTGAACTGTTAGGTAAGATTTTTCATTAAAGGATTGGTTCACTTCAGAATTCAAATTTCCTGATAATTCATCCAAGATGTTTATGTCTTTCTTTCTTCAGTCGAAAAGAAATTAAGGTTTTTTAAGGAAAACATTCCAGGATTTTTCTCCATATAGTGGACTTCACTGGGGTTCAACGGGTTGAAGGGCCAAATTGCAGTTTCAGCGCAGCTTCAAAGGGCTCTACACAATCCCAGACGAGGAATAAGGGTCTTATCTAGCGAAACGATCGGTCATTTTCTAAAAAAAATTAAAATGACGTGACGTAGGCGGAAGTACCATGGTAGGGCATGTCTCCAACTTCAAAATCGTCTGACATCATTGTTGTACCTTTTTTTTGTAAAGGGCGTTTGACTTAGTCTTTGCACGTTTGCTTTGTAGACACTGGATCGGTACTTCCGCCTACGTCACACATGACCTTTCCAACGTGATTAGGTAATGCATGGTGGATCGCAGAGAAGTGCAAGATGACCATTTGTGGTTAAAAAGGTTTTTTTTTTTTTAGAAAATGACCAATCGTTTTGCTAGATAAGACCCTTATCCCTCGTCTGGGATCGAGGAGAGCCCTTTGAAGCTGCACTGAAACTGCAATTTGGACCTTCAACCCATTGAACCCCAGTAAAGTCCTGGAATGTTTTCCTACAAACCTTAAATTCTTTTCGACTGAAGACATAAATATCTTGGATGCCATGGGGGTGAGTAAATTATCAGGAAATTTTAATTCTGAAGTGAACTAATCCTTTAAAACGAGTGCACAGAAAAGACACTAATACTGCCACCTTAGTGATGTGTCTACGTTTTCAAATCAGGAATTAAAGTTGCGGTCACATTTACCGTTTTTCAGCAAATTTTCATGGGTGAAATCCAGCCATTTCAATAGGAATCCACGTGAAATCCATCGGAATGTCACGTGAGGGCGGAAGATTTCCCCACACAGATTTCGCATTGCGTTCAAGTTGGTCACGCGAATTCGCCACATTGACAAACAGAAAGATGCTTGGTTTTAAAGTGGCTTATGTGTGAGCTGTGCTTCATACATCACTACACTAGTAGTGGACAATGGACCTTTTTTTGCCCTGTGAAATTTTAGTATTAACACTTCCATAGTGTTCCATAGGAACTGACAAGATTACCATTTCTAAAAACGCTCCTGACGTTGCCGAAGAGTTTTGTTGTTCGTTAATGCTATCAGTTCGTGAGCTTCCACCCTGTTTTGTTGTATGGTTTCAGTTTGGTCCAGTTAAGAGAACCTATTTCTGTGATAATGAAAAACATTAATCTTATGTTCTTTTAAAGTTGTTTTGATAACTGCTACAACAGTAGGATGAGGATAAATTTGTGGTGTGGTGATGTGCTCATTGTCCCTAACAGAAAGCGAACAGAGCAAAGCAAAGTGGAGGCTCTTAAAATTCTTGAAGGCACAAAGATAGCAGCGGTTTGAGAGGATGCAGCTTGATAACGCTTGTAAAGCATGCAGATTTCTTGAAACTCAGCTTGTAAGATGCATCTAGTTACTAGTGTGCTTGAGGAAAACTTGAAGACAGCTTGTACAAGGTCACACATTTGTGATGTAGTACATTTTCTTACCTAGGGTATCATCAATGAGTTTATCCAACTTCTCTGTCATGCTTGTTTCTTTGTCATTTGAGATATCCTGAACTCTGTTGACTATCTCTTCTTTGATTGCATTGATCACAAAGAGCAAACGATCTGAAAAAGAAGATAATCATATCTTTGTTTCATTCTTGGCATACATGGATGAATTTGCTTGGTTGTATGCACAAAAACTTGACAGCCCTGTTTCAAAGGTAAGCAAGGTGGTTACGATCAAACTGGGGTGCGTTTCCCGAACAACAACGGAACTCACTGCTTAACTACAATAGTATGATGCATCATTGAAGAAATCAACTGGCTAGAACCGTACTGTCGCAAATTTGTCGTTCAACCACGTTGGTTAATGATGTCACGCAGGTGGTGGAGTAATGACTTCTTTTAGTCTGTTTGAGATTGAACTCATGCCAGTTTTTTTGCTATAAATTACAGACATGGTATCCGAGGACTAATTCTCATTTTTCTCAGTTATTTTGCTTTATTTCCAGAGCGCATACTGAAGCACATACGCACGTGCACTCTTCAAAAACTGTGCTTTAAATCTCTTGACAAACTAAAAGACGTGAATGAAATTTGTATATATTCTAAATGAAAGATAAAGATTGTACTGAATGTCAGCCTGCATATTTTACTTAAGATAAGGATTTATTAAAGGGATAGTTCACCCAAAAATTATCCCCTAATTTACTCACCCTCAAGCCATCCTAGGTGTATCCTGGCATTATAATGGTAGTGAATAGCGCTCGAGATTTTGAAGCACAAAAAAGTGCATCCATCCATCGTAAAAGTAATCCATATGTCTCCAGTTAATAAAGGCCTTCTGAAGTGAAGCGATGGGTTTTTGCAAGAAAAATATACATATTTATAACTTGTAAACTATAATCATTGGCTTCCAGTAACAGGCGGACACAAGTCGAGTTCTGGTGGAAGACTGACCTCTAACTCTGATTGTGGTTAGCTGAAAGCAGAAAGTCATATACACCTAGGATGGCTTGAGGGTGAGTAAATCATGGGATAATTTCCAGTTTTGGGTGAATTAACCCTTTAAGTCCACATGTCATGCAAACAACAAACTATGCTTCTAACCACAGCTCGAGGGCTGTCATTCCAACCACGCAACTTTGCGATGCTGTTTGCAAATGTCCGTTGAAACTATGATTTTGGGAAACACCGACTAGTTGAACTATGCTGATAGCGACAGAACTTGCAACCACAGTTGGCTAACAAAGCTTTTGGGAAATGCACCCCTGGTTAGCAAAACATAATCTAGAGACATTCTATAATACACAATCTAAACCACATCCTTTAATATTTAATTTCCATGTCAAAATATAATACCATATTCAGTTCCAAGGCCCCATAACTTGACTTTGTTGGCTTCATACTGAGCTTTTTTCTTCAGCCTGCAGGCCCTGGTGGAGAAAACAACCAAAAAGAAGAATCAAGTAGTGTCGTTTCATCTGCATACTTATACAATATTTCCATCTTCATTGATAAAGTTACTAGAGTATTTATGGTGTGCTGTATTTTAGCATTTTATTCAGTAACCATCCACAATACAGTTTGACCAGTCTATCTATGCTGGTTTTGCACTGCATAAGAATACATTTAAGAGAAAACATTGGGGTGTTATCTTTGAGAAATGAAAGAAGTAGTAGTTCAAATATCAAGGCTTTACCTGGATGCAAGCTTGTTCTTCTCCTTGCGAGACCGAGGCCGAGCGGTTAGGGGTAATTCACTAACGGGCGTCAGGTCACTAATAACTTTATTGAGCTTCCGGAGTTCATTGCCAATCTGAAGCAGCTTTCGAGGGTTTGGAGTGAGATCTTCCACATCCGTCCGCCGCGATTTCTTCAATGTGTATTTTCCTAAACAAGTCGGTCAAGCATTGGCAATTGGTATCAGGATTGAGATATTGGAAGATGTTCAAAATTATTGCTAGTACTTCCTAAAGCTTCAAATATTGTGATCTGCTGTGATTATAATCTGTAGCATAAACCGAATAGCCACTTTTTTTGTTCAAAATTGTAAAGCGGGAACCTATGAGATGGACAGTAAATATCTCACCATGATGCAGGCCATTCTTTTGGTACATGTTGCTGGGAAGGGTGTCTCTGTCCCACTCGGAGGGTTTCAGCATGCGCTCCTGTTTGGATGGGATGATCTGCTCACTATACTCCCAAAAGTATCTACGCTTTCCCCTCTTCCTGGAAATCCCAGCCGTCAGGCCTTTGACATCATCAACCATATCGGTATCACAACCTGTTTAAAAGATGAGTGGAATGAGAGGAAGAAAGAAAGGAACAATGATCTTTTCCTAACATGAAGTTATAGAATCGCTAAATCATTTCAATCTAGCAAATGCATAATCATAATTCTTAATTTTTAAGAAAAATATGAGCGCTGATACTTCTGGTACTTGCTGTTACGTATACCAGTATGTCAGTAATGCTACAATTTTCAAATACAGTCCAGTGAGACTGATGACTAATATTTTCATTAAATATTAACTTCAACAGCAAATACAGGAGACTACAGTATCATTAAGCAATAGGTAAAATTACAATGTTTACAAACAAAATGTTTGCAGATCAACCAGAAAATACGTTTTTTTTTTAAATTCACACTTCATTTAATTTGAGCTAACAAGCTCAAAAAACATTGGAACACAAAAAAATTCAAATAATTTTTTCCGACAGGTGGAAATTTGGGTCTTTTCAGTTTCCAACAGGATGGGTGGATGAGGACACACTCAGGGTTTGACACAAGTTATACTTCAACAATCTCTTTCTGAAAGATTTCAGGCTTCTTAGCTAGTGTCAGTAGTTTTCACCAAGGCATCATCCAAACCCTAAAATTGCAAACTGCTGTAATTAATCATATAATATTGTCAAAAGTGTAAGTGTAAGTAAATTGAGCATATTGCATGCTTGCAGAGTACTCATTGTATATAACCCATAGGTATCTTTTTAAAATAACAAATTATAATAAATAAATAATTACAGACACACGTTTACTTAACTATCTAAATGGGGACTTTCCATAGACATCAGATATGGTAAACAGACACTCAAATGTGCTTGCTTAAGATGTAAGTGACAATGAGGTTTGTTCTTGAGCATCAAGTACGGCTGAGCTTCAGTTTACCATATTTAAAGGGTTAGTTCACCCAAAAATGAAATTTCTGTCATTAATTACTCACCCTCATGTCATTTCAAACCTGTAAGACCTTGATGAAATCTGAGAGTTTTTTTTTTTATCTCCCATAGAAAATTACTACATTCAAGGTCCAGAAAAGTAGTAAAGACATTCAAATACTAAAAACATTGAACCTTAATGTTATGAAGCAACAAGAATACTTTTTGTGCGCAAAAAAAAAAATATCAAATTTAACAATTTCTTCTCTTCCCTGTCATTCTCCTACGCTGTTGATGTTGAAGACACATTGCAGAGCTTCCAGGTTCTACATCAGAACACCTGCTCAGTATTGGCCGAAGCTTATCAGGTGAGCAGCACGACACATGCATGTGATGCTGACGCAGGAGCTGGCCTATAATGAGTCGCCGTTTTGACATAGAACACATTAGCTCTGCAGTGTGTCCTCAACATAAACTGCAAAGGAGAATGACAGGGTAGAGAAGAAAATGTTGAATAAAGTTATTATTTTTGTTTTGTTTTTGTGCACAAAATATTCTCGTCACTTCATAACATTAAGGTTGAACCACTGTAGTCACGTTGACTATTTTAACGATGTCTTTACTACTTTTTTTCTGGACCTTGAATGTGGTAATTTCTCTGCTTTCTATGGGAGATAAAAAACCTCTTGGATTTCATCAAAAATATCTTAATTTCTGTTCTGAAGATGAACGAAGGTCTTACAGGTTTGGAACGACATGAGGGTGAGTAATTAATGACAGAAATTTCATTTTTGGGTGAACTAAACCTTTATTGTGACTATGCATGTGCGTTTATCAGTGTTTATATGTGAATAAAAGCATAAATTAAATCTGTTCATCATATAAGGTGATCACTTTCAATCGAGGTACAGAAATCTCTCAGATTTAAATTAAAATATTTTAATGAAACACAAGAACGAAAGTCCTATGGGTTTGGAACAACAGGACGTGAACAAATGAGGACAGAATTTTCATTTTTGTGTGAACTATCCCTTTAAGTAGGTACACAGAAACACATTTTTACAAAATGCTTTAATTATTAGCTCCATAATGCCGCTCAAAAAAACAAAAAACAAAATGTTGTGCCTTTAAGAACCTTAACGTGCATATGCGTGACACCAAGGTCATGGGTTCGATTCCCAGGGAAAGCAAGAACTGATCAAATGTGTACCTTGAATGCAATGTAAGTCGCTTTAAATAAAAGCATCTGCCAAATGCTTAAATGTAAATGTAATGTATAATAAAGTATTGGGTAAGATCAACTGTTACTTTCACTTCCCGTGGGTTATCTTCACACAGCCTTACGATGCACTTTTTCCAAGTTGCTAAATATCCTAAAAGGAACTTCCCAAATCTAGTTGAGAGCAATGACATTCTAGGAGAATGAACATGATACAGACTTAGTTGGGTTAGACACCATATTAAATTTAGCACAGATGAAAACAAGGCTGTGAGTGATAGGCTTACAGTCTTTACAATGGCAAGCACTGTATAAAAGTCCTAGATCACTTAATTTTCACAACTCTCAAAACAGTTTTATGAAGTTATGTATTGAAAGTTTTTTTTTTCTTTTTTCAAATAGACATTTGTCAGCTGTTAAACAACAGTACAATCCATTGAATGCACTGTACTTCTACCTCAGCCTAGCCTTGTTTTCATTTCTGTCAAAACTTAAATATGACGCTACCCTCATTAAGGTCAATATTCACTTTTCCTGCTCATTTAGTTGTAGGTCTATGTGTGCTGAATGTACTGTATACTCGCTTGGTGGCACTAAATATTGTACGTCTGGAAGTATGATGCTTAGTTCTCTGAATGTAGAGCAACGGCATCACATCTATATCAATACTAGGGGTGTAACGGTACATATAATCATCCCGAACCGTACGGTACGGACTTCATGGTTCGATTCACGCAGTTAGACGAGGAATACAGTCAAGTCACAGGCGATTCACACTCCAATCCAGAAGGGGGCGCGTACATTAATACAACGCTGTTTGCTAACCGTTAATAACGCCTTTTCTGCATGACCATATTCTACATCCCATAATCCTACCCAATACCTAAACTTTACAACTACCTTACTAACTATTAATAAGCAGTAATTAGGGGTTTATTGAGGCATAGGTCAGAGTTAATAGTTAGTAAATAGTGAGAACTGGGCCCTAAAACAAAATGTGATCATTTTTCCTATTGTACCGAAATCGTACCGAACCGTGACCCCAAAACCGAGGTACGTACCGAACCGTGACTTCTGTGTACCTTTACACCCCTAACCAATACCAGTATGCAGTTATGTTTTTATGCATTTGGCTATAACAGCATCAAGAAAAACATGTAGTTTCGCACCTGGCTCTGAGAATGCATCACTAACGTAGTCATCTTTGTCGCCTTCATAGTCCTCATCCTCCTCCTCCTCCTCCTCCTCCTCCTCTTCCTCTTCATTCTCTGAGAGCTCGTGTTCACTGCCGAACCCTTCATCATGGTCTTCGTCATCTAGGTCTAATCCCTCTGCCTCTTCCTCCTCTTCCTCTTCTTCACCTTCTTCCTCCTCCTCCTCCTCCTCCATCTCCTCCTCTTCTTCTTCCATGTCAACAGTTGCCTTCCCTGCCAGTCTCGCCCTGGTTAAGAATAACGAGTAGTTGTGCTCTTCCTCCTTCTTTTTGTCAGCGGCGGATGTGTCGGATCCAAGGGCACTCACAGTGATCAAGGTTTCACTGCCGGCAGCTGGAGGGAAGTGGAGTTTGTGTGGCACCGTCCTCAGGGTGCCTACTTCTGGACCAGGAGCACTCGGTACCTCTCGTTTAGGAGTCTCGGCTCTCTTCTCACAGATAATGGAGGATGCCATGTTAGCGGCGATGGCTGGATCCTCAGCGACCAGCGAAGCAGTCGACTCGATAGGAGGAGAGGCGGAAACACTAACCAGCTGGGTAGAGCCCTCTACTAAAGGCTTGCGTGGTACACTGATGCGTACCTTGGCTTTGCGAACGTAATCCATGTTGTCCAGAGTCCCAGGTGGGGCTTTGCTAGGGCCCAGAAAATGGGCCTTGGCCATCGTGTCAGTGCTGGAGGCAACAGGCCAGGTAGCTTTCTGGGATCCCTCCGCGAAGTCTGGCAGAGGGTTGCGACTCGATGAGGCGCTGGTTGCAGAGTTGCTGAGTCTGTTGGTGTTCTTCACCATGGTGGAAGGTGGAAACAAAAGTTGCTTTTGACCCACCAACAAGTCCGGATGGTAAAGAGTGTCGCAAACTGGCTGTGAATCTTCACTGTTGAGCTGGGCAAGGGTAGGTGTCTGACCTATCACTTCCTCATCCTGGTAAGGGCTGGAAAAGTCATCAAGGCCCAAGAAATCAACTTCCTTGGTGCCCCAGATATCACAACTGGTGAGGCGGGTGTACTTGGTCAAGTCCTCCCAGTATGTGTCCCACTGCTCAAAGTTTGAACTGTAAGCAGGCTCGTTGTCTGCCAGCTCAGGTAGATGATCCATGCTGTCCATGTCCTTGCAGTCCCCTACTGTGAAAATGTCTCCTCTAGGGCTCTGGCGGCAAGTCATGTCCCGATCCTGCGAACATTTAAAAATGTCACTTCTTTTATACGGCAGACTAGAGAAACTGGCGGGCTTTTTACACGTGAAATTAATAACCCAGTGTCAATTACATAACCCTTGGAAATCGTGCTGCATGTCTAAACTTTACCTTGGGTTTGTAATTTATGATGGGCTGTCAGGTTTCAACATTTCACACTGTTCTTTTGTTAACATTCTTGTTTGTATACTTACGAGGTTAGAAACTTTTACTGCACAAGAACACAATGCAACCTGGTTTAATAACTGCTTGTCCATTTGTGGAAATTTCACAGTCAATTTGTCACTCAATGTTCATGAATTCATGACTTCCATTGCATGACTTGTATTACCTTAGAGTTGTATATTACAGCCATATGGACATTACTTTTTGCCAGAGGATGAGCTCCCTCTGATAATTTTGAGCCTCTCAAGGTTTTTCTCAAATACCTCACTTTTTTCCCTTGACACAGTCACCTCTGGCTTGTTGACTGTAATATTTGAAACATGCAGTTTCTGTAAAGCTGGTTTGAAATGATTTTGTATTAAGAAAAGCGCTATACAAATAAACGTGACTTGAAAAATGTAACTGAACAATGTGTTATCAAACCTTTAAACTTAAATAAAATCAAAAATTTAATGAATACAATTTTGTTAAATACACAATGCACAGGGCGCATTATAGTGGGCCTCAGCAATCTTCCAAAGGGGACCCAAGATGACTTAAAATGATTAAAAAACAAAGTAACTAAACATCAAGATATTTTTTATTTTAATTCACTACCTTTTTCCTTTGAAGAACCAGGCTTCCCAACTTGAATATTTTTAGGTAGCCCAATTTTAAAAATTAGATTTTTTTAGAACAGGAGAAGTCATGTAAATCAGCTAGCATGGCCACAAATTGAGAATTCATTCCAACGTTTTAGACAAAGCGCAGCCATGTTGTACTAATTCGATCCCTCTTTTTATTTCAGTGAAACTGTGGCTATGATTTAAAGTGCCCCTATTATGGATTTTTATAAATTACCTTTCATGCAGTCTGTAATGTAGCTGTATGTGAAAGTAAACAGACTGCAAAGTTGTGAAGCTGAAAGTACCTCATAATTAAAGTTATTGTCTCTCAAAAGAATGAATCGACTCTAAACCGCTTAAACGAGTCGTTTGTAATTCGAATCCCATTTCCGCTAAGTTCACACGTCACAAGTTTGCATAATGTCCACCTACGTTCTGCGTGGACATCCCGCGAAAAACTTGAACCTCACGCTGTAGCTCGTTCGTGTGGATAACATGTCGACAAGACGCTGTGCTCTGCGCTGTGAAAGGAAATTCGGTTTATTTTCACTTCCAAAATATGAGGCTGTGAAGAATCAGTGGTTAAAGATGGGACAGTACCTGATTTATTTGGACCAACTTGCTCGTCAGAATCACAACCTGCAAGTATGATTAATTATTGATGTATATATTTTATACCAAGTGTTCAAAATACATAGTTTTGTGTTTTAGCTATATTGTGTATGTCTCCGGCTAACCAACTCACGTTATCACTATCTTGCTGAAATACTTCTGCTAATCAGCTGTGGGCCACTATTACCTAAAATTGTGTCCATTAATGCAAATTGTCTTTCATTCTTACTACTTTGAGTAATGGAGCAAAATTACTTTTACAAACGTTCATGTTACATCAGTCATTCATGTTAGTGCTCGGCTAACGTATGCGCTGTTATTGATACTGTTAGTAATACAGTTCAAACGTGCACGGCAATAAATTAGAAATATACACATTGGTTTGCTGATGGACATACACTTGTTAATGCTGATGGTGAGGAATTACAGTTGCAACATCTCATGATAACGTCAAACTGAGTAGTGTATTACTGAGAAACGTCCTGCTCAAGTCGTCCTTGAGATTGAGTTTTGGGTTGAACAACTAGTTCTTCCAATATTTCATCATCGAACTCACGCTCAGATTGACATAGTAAAAATCGATGCCATCGTTACTGTCTTTACAGTGTGTACAATCGCTGAGCTTTAGGAAGCACACGGAGCTGAATAAGGTAGGGTAATGGCTATTTGTTTCCCGACTTGCGCTGTAAGAGGTAGACCAATCACAACAGACTGGGCTGTCTGGCCAATCATAGCTGAGTAGGCTCGCGGAAAGGAGGGATTTAGAGAGACTGATTCATCCAACAAGTCGTTTGAGAATCATTGAAAAATGTGGTAACGTGCAATGTATTTTATAAAAAATGAAAAGTGTTTTTTGAACTTTGATGCATGTAAACCTGTTGTGGGAGACCTCCAAAACAGAATTAGGAACCTTTAAAATAGCATAATAGGGGCACTTTAACAAACCAAGGGTCACAAATCAGAACAATTCCTTTTTTTTCTTGTTTTATTCCCTGCATGCCATGTGCAGGGCCTGTAATGTGAAAAGCTGTGGGTATTGTGGGTACTATGGGTTACTCACCAGTTCATACATGAAATCTGGGTCAGAACTGTTAGCCAACAGGTCAGTGCTGGTCAGCGCCTGGTCAGCAAAAGAGCAGTTTTGAAACGCATCCCCAAAGGGAGGATCCATTCCGCTAATGCTGGGCTATAAGATGAAAGCAAGAAGCAGAAGCATACCATGGGACCTATTTCAAAACACCTCAATTTGAATTTAAATTTTGATAATTTTGAACAGGGCCTATACCTGAGGCATTGCCGATTTTCAGTTCCTTGACGGAAACTTTTCTGCCACCTCCCCTGTCTCAATCTCCTTATCTTTTCGTCAATCTCTGGAGGAAGTTTGATTTTAAGTATAAAAAAAAAAAAAAAAGAGTTCTTGTTTTCAATATGGAGGCTTTAGCAGCACATTTAAGTATGGCTGAGTTGTCCTCCTCAGTTCACTGTTGTCTGTGGAAAGAAAACAGAACAGGAGAGAGGTTAGCTAGCACAAATGTTACAATAACACACATTATCTGCACAAACGGCAGTATACAAAACAGGACACTAAGCCTGCACAGTCTGGTAAAGCAAGTCTATAAACAAAATGTCACTTACAAGCTGTGAACTGGCACAGACTATGAAACACAGAGGAAACAGCTGTCAAAAACAACTGTGTGCTGACATTGGAACAGCAACAGACAGGTACGTCTCATAGGCATCAATGCTTTTTGCATTTGCAAACATCCGCAGAAACATAAGGGTTTTCTATCGCCATATTTAAAAAGTTAGGGAGGTTGCCTGAGATCCATGGCGGAAGAGAAGGGAGCCCTAAATCGTATCAGTTTGGGCTGTAATAGTGCAAGAGCATCGAACACTAGGGCTATTTTTAAAACAACATCAGCGGCACCATTTCCCCTCAACTCACAGACAGCCATAGGCGGTGAGACCCGAAACGCTGGACACTCTTTGCATAACAAATCAACAGAAATACGCAGGAGCATGTGAGGCTTGTGCTGGCCAGCTTCAGAGCTGAGCAAAACAATCCTGTCTCTCTTGTGCTTGATGACATCATTTCCTCCTGGTGCACCGAGCAAGTCAAATAAGCGTCTTATCACCCTTTGGCTTTGTGCACGGCGCGGTTTGCATACAGCCCACAGAAGAAGAGTGAGAAAAAAAATAGAAAAAAAATAACACTTCCCTTTAGCGCTTCACTATTCTACTGCTTACTCAATGATTTACACTTTGACGAACAAAATGTGGTGCAAAACTTGCTTTCATTACACTAGCATGTTTTGAATAATTGCTAGGGCTTTCTGATTGGTTTTCAGCACGTTGCTATGAGGTTGCTAGGGCGTACTGGGTGGTTTCTAAGGCATTGCTAGGGTACTTACTTATTGGCCTCAACAAGCCACACAATTTGAGGCATTCTTTTTTGTTAGCCCAAAAGAACTGTTCACAATGACAGCGATTTGCAGCGACAAAGCTACCTGGAGTCATTCATTTTCAATGAGAGCTGCTGGTTTTCAACAACATGAGTGACCGTAACCACTGACAACATGATGTGGGAGCTGAACTTCATGCAAACGAACAGCACCTGACTGGAGCAACTAGCAAATAAAGTGAAGTCAGTATAGAGCTTACATGCCTATGTCTTCCAAAGAGATATTGTATTCGGGGCTAGTTCATGTTACTGTGATTTCACTTTTCTATACTCAGAATTAAAATATGAAGCATGAAAAATATATCAAGTTTGATTCAACCATTGATAATTGTTCATGATATGAGATTATGCACCATTGTAGAGCTGCACGATTCTGGATAAATTGAAATCATTGTCTTTTAGGAATGAGATCGCGTGGATGTTTGAATTAAGATCGCAATCTCTTAACGATTAATCATGCAGCTCTACAACATTGTAATGTAAATACAAAGCATTTCTTCATATTGCTCATTTTTAGCAAAAAGAAAGCTGTCCCTGCATCCGAAAATGCCTACTTTCCTAAGACATGGTAAGCAAAAACAGTACATGAATGGAGTAATATGTCCGAATTCATATGGTGTGTTCAAGTCATGTCAGAAATATCGTATTTACACACTGAATGCATATAAAAGTCACCACGATGTCATAATTATGATGACGTGGCAGGCAATATGCAGCCTTTATTAGGATAATATAGACAAACTACCAGTTTGGTGCTTAAAAAAAAGTTCATAAAGACATTGTCTCTCATTAAAGTCTAATATTAATACAATTATACAAAAAAAAAGACAAGCTTACAGTTGGAGCTAAACCCTCTCATGGCCCTCCATTACAGAGTTTGGACACCCCTGTTTTATGGCATCACTGCAAAAAAACCCTTCTTGAACCTTAATTTTTATTGTGTATGAGTGTATGAGCAGTAATAACAGTGATTTGCATTGAGCTCTACTAAAACAACCAACTTGTACATCAGTCAAAACTAGGGCTGGGCTGTTAAAGGGATAGTTCACCCAAAAATGAAAATTAGGCCATGATTTACTCCGCTCAAGCCATCCTAGGTGTATATCTTCTTTCAGACAAACACAATCTGAGATATATTTAAAAATATCCTTGCTCTTCCAAGCTTTATAATAGTAGTGAACGTGAGACCCTATAAATGCATCAATCCATTATTTAATAAATATGGCTACAGGGGGTTAATAAAGGCCTTCTGAAGCAAAGCAATGGGTTTTATATCCATATTTAAAACATATCCATATTTAAAAATATCCATATTTAAAACTTTATTAACTAAAAATAACTAGCTTCCTGTAGACGGCCGTATGCATCGATTTGTGGCAAAAGAGTAACCTCTGACCCGACGCATAACGCATTGACAAATGCGGAAGCGCGGAGGAGAGAGCAAAACAAAACACCGGTCACGAATTAGAAGTCTAAAATGAGAAATTTTAAAGAGAAATGTCGGAGGATATTGATATAAGAGAACAGGAGCTTGAGTTTGTTCTCAGCCCTATTTGTTTGAACAGCAAGAGCTTATGTAACGCTACGCTTATGCTACTCCTACATTCTGCTTCAAACATCGCGTCAGGGGTTACTCATTTGGCGCAAGTCGACTTGCGCAGTTATACGTACGATCGTCTGGCAGAAGACAGACATTTTAGATTATAAAGTTTTAAATATGGATATTTTTCTTACAAAAACCCATAGATAACCCATAGAACGCTTAGATTCAGAAGGCCTATATTAACCCCCTGGAGTCGTATGGATGGATGCATTTATTTGGGGCTTCAAAACACACCCCCCGTTAACTACCATTATAAAGCTTGGAAGAGCCAGAATATTTTTTAATATCTCCAATTGTGTTAGTCTGAAAGAAGATAGTCATATACACCTAGGATGGCAAGAGGGTGAGTAAATTAAGGGAAAATTTTCATTTTTGAGTGAACTATCCCTTTAATGGACATTACGGGGCAATTCAATCTGGAAGCGTGACAGAGAGACACAGAATCAGGATCAGAAAGAGCTTTATTGCCTAGTGTGCAGACTTGTCACCATCCTGATTGAGGCTGATGACTGTGGTGTCATCTGCAAACTTCAGAAGCTTGACTGAGGGGTGTTTAGAGGTGCAGTCAGTGAGAAGAGCAGTGGGGAGAGGAAGCAACCCTGAGGAGCACCAGTGCTGATAGTGAGAGTCCTGGATGTGAGTTTCCCGTCTCACTACTGCTGCCTATCTGTCAGAAAGCTGGTGATCTACTGACAGATTAGGGTGGGCACGAAAAGCTGGGTCAGTTTGTATGATAGAAGATCTGGTCTGATGGAGTTGAAAGTCAAACTGTAGTCCACAAATAAGATCCTTGCATAAATCCCAGGTCTGCCGAGATGATGCAGTCCCATGTTGACTATATCATCCACAGACCTGTTTGCTCTGTAGGCAAACTGAAGAGGATCCAGCGAGGTTCCAATGATGTCCTTCAGGTAGGCCAGGGGTAGGCAAGTTCGGTCCTAGAGAGCCACTGTCCAGCTGAGTTTAGCTCCAACCTTAACCTGAACAAGCTAATCAAGTGGCGTTTCTCAAAACCAAGTTCGCTAAGTTCGGACTCGCGTCCTTGGAAGTTAGGACTTGGCAAGTTCGACTCAGGAGAACGAACTCCCGTGGACAGGAGAACAAACTCCCCGTGGACGGGAGGACGCAAGTCCGGTGATTCTGCAAATGGCACAGCAGCGTACTTGATAACGTCACTCAGCTTGCTCTGGCTTCTCCGGTTATCTCTATATGTATATTTTATCCAACAATAAAACGAAATTTGTTATAAAACACCACTCTGCCTCTTTTCGTTTTATTTAAAAAAAACTAACAAAAAAATATTAATAGCCTCAGGCAACGAGTGATTGATTATCTGCAATGTCTGCATATATTTATAACAAAATGAAATATTAAACAACCCTGCCTCTTTTCGTTTACATTTCAAAAATATTATATGTAATACTATTTGTGCATACTCTGATTATCGTCACTGTAATGAAATGAAAAAGGCTATAACATAAAACACAACCCTGTCTTTTTGTTAAATGTCAGTTTTAATGTTCAATAATAGCCATTATAAAAGATATAAAAATATACAATAAGAAATAAAGCAAACAATTCAGTCAAGCGTACAAAATCAGCACTTTAGTATGATACAAAAGTTAAATAGATATATATAAAGTTATGAAACGTCACGTTGCCCTCAGCCAAAACGGAGCCAGCGGCAAACGTCAGAAGGATTAGTCGAGGTAAGGCTGCTCTCGGCTGGGTACATGAGCACTGAGCGTCCGGTGATCGCCTGGATCTCACAACTCCGACAACGTCAGATTAAATTTTCAGAAAGGTGCTATCTTTATCAATAAACCACAAATTTGAGCTTTAAACCAGCACATTCTCGCCTGAAAAACTCTTAGAACTGCATATCATGACATAATAACAGTAATATGTTTAAATTATGCGGGTTTTCTCCTTTACTATTGACGCTTGCTGGTTACTGTGAGATGCATTCTGGGATACCTGGCTGTCTCAAGTCTGCACAAGTCACCTCTCGATGCATCCTCGATAAAAGGGGCGGATCAAGAACACATCCGGGGATTTGAACTGAACTTGGCTAGATGCGAACTTTGAATTGGAACAGTACTTGGACAGCGACTGATGACGTTTCACAAGAACACAAGAACAAGTACGCATATTGAGAAACGGCTAAGCCCTTCAGGATTACTATAGCTATAGGCAGCTGAAGGTTTTTTTTCAGGGTTGGAGCTAAACTCTGCAGGACAGCGGCTCTCTAGGACCAAACTTGCCTACCCCTGAGGTAGGCCAACACCAGTCTCTCAAATCACTTCATGACCAATGAGCGACAGGTCTGTAGTCATTAAGTCCAATGATTTTAGGTTTTTTTGGCAAGAAACTTCACACAGCTTCAGTGATTTGTTGAAGATCTGTATGAAGATTGGGGCCAGTTGGTCAGACTTTTAAACAGGCAGGTAAAACACCATCTGGGCCTGAAGCTTTCCTGGTCTTCTGCTTGCGTCCTCCACAAAGACTGGTTGAATAGCAGGGGTATGAGACAGGGCTTGTTAAATCGGCAGTAAAACACATTCAGATCCTCAGCCAGTTGTTGATTCTCCACAGATCGTGGGGGTGGTGTCTTGTACTTGGTGATGTTCCTCAGACCTGACGAGACTGATGCTGGGTCGTTGGCTGAGAACTGGTTTTTCAGATTTTCAGAGTAGCTTCTTTTAGCCACTCTGATCTCCTTTGTTAGTCTGCTTCTGGCCTGGTTATACAAGATTTTATCCCCACCTCTGTAAGCATCCTCTTTGGCTTGACAAAGCTGTTTGAGTTTCCCAGTAAACCATGGTTTATCATTAATGAATGATTAGAATGTCCTGCATGTATCCTCACAGAAACTGATGTATGATGTTACAGTATCTGTGAGCTCGTCCAGATTGGTGGCTGCAGCTTCAAAAACAGTCCAATCAGTGCAATCGAAGCAGTTTTCTAAATCCCGCTCTGCTTCATTAGTCCATCTTTTTACAATTCTTATTACAGGTTTAACTGATTTCAGTTTCTGCCTGTAGGTCAGTATAAGATGACCCAGACAGTGATCAGACAGCCCCAAAGCTGCACGTAGGACAAAGTGATATGCGTCTTTTATTGTGGTGTAGCAGTGGTACAGTACTGTCTACGGTAGGACATGTAACATGCTTAGGGTGACCACCCGTCCCGCATTTTGCGGGACAGTCCCGAAATTGGGAGCTTTGTCCCGCAGGACTTAAATAGTGTCCTGCATTTCATTTATGTCTGTATTATATATTTTTTTCATCCCTGGAATTACAATACCACAATAAGAAATATAATAATAACTGACTGGCATTTAAAAATCTATTTGTACAGCCATCATATTCTAGCTGTGAAAATAACCAACCAACGCAACCATAGAGAGACGTTTTCACGTTGATGACAACTGAGTGGACAGCGCAAAGGAATAGCTAAGTGCGGGCCTCATCAAAGTCGGTAAACACAATCTCACATACTGAATAAGAACCTCAAGAGCTGCTCAAAGCTGCCCAAACTGATGATTTAAACCATGTAATCATCCATCCTGATGTTAAATATTTCCAAACGAACATGCGCCGATGCTCGAGCGCCACCCATGGAAATGGTCGAGCACCTACGGAAAAACATTAGATATTCTCCATTCGTTTTAACCACTAAAAAAAATGATTGTGACTTTCAGACACAACTTGCTTTTCACGTTAATAGTTCATTTAATGTGGGTTCTTTGGCGTTATTATAATGAAAAATGTAGAGAGCGCATTATTGTAACACGAGAACATAAAATGCGTGAGCAGGAATCTCTCAGCTCACAGGCGGATTCTGGACGCGCACATGCTCTCGCTCAGATATTACATGTGCGTGCTCAAACTTTGTCCTCCTGCATTTGCAGCCATGAATCTAGAATTGTCTTCTCTCCAGGATTTAATGCTGCCAGAAGCGCAACATTATGTGGGTACCCACCGCCAGAAACATTAATTGGCGCATATGACAAGTGTGCCAACAAATGTAAATCAATATTTACATAGCGTGGTAAATTTATCTGTCTCACACATTGTCCCGCAAAATCACATCTACTGTCCTGCAACAGATCAATAGCCAGGTGGTCACCCTAAACATGCTGTCTGTATTTTGGCAGTTCACGGGAGAGATTTGCACTTTCTGTTTCCCTCTGACTGTTCGTTTGAACAGAACCACTGCCCCTCTGACTAGAATGTTCAACAAAACTTCTGAATAATCAAAAGCCGGAAAAATGTTGTCTGGTGTGTGTTGCCTTATGTCCAGTAGTTCATCTCTGGTGAAACTGAATGACAGAACAAACAGAAGCAGCAAAAGAATTGGAGAGCTCCACACTGAGGCAGCCATTTGTGGCGCCATCTTGAACAACAGGCTCTCTGTTTGAGCAATCCTGCCATAATATCACTATAATATCATATAATATCACAGAACGATCACTATAAGGAGGGCAATGTGGAGGAACGTCTACCCGGCAGGCTTACATCAAAAGTACAGTATCACTTAAAAAAATCAGCCTTCACATTATTAGCCAACACTAATTTTGATAGACTAGCCTACCAAAGACTAATAGCAACAAGTTGGATAATGTGAAATTATAGAAGGACAGATGAAACAAAGAGAAGGGGAAACAGATGAAGAGATAGCAGCTGATAACGATTATCTTGTGTAGTAAACAAGTATTGTTCTCATGAATACATGTCCCTGGGCAGCTGGAATGAAATGCCTCTCAATATGATCTGGGAGTAACAGACTATAGACCAAAGGAAACATGATTGCAGCTTTAGAAATTATGGTTTTGCACAAAATACCCTTGATGGAGTTTGAGGTCAGCCAATCAAATCCATGTTTGGTTTGCAAAGAAATTAATACCACCTCAGAGGATGAATATCACAAAAGCTAAATTAAATTTTATATATATTTTTTATAATTTTGTGGTTTACACAGATGATAACGGTATCGTTTTCAAAAACATGCCCTTTGAAACCCGTTTTCAAAAGTTTGCGTTTTCAGGACCCCAAAATGCCATTGTCGTATAAATGAACAGCCAAAACACATAAAAAGTTTTCCATTTTTAGTTGAAAATAGTGTCATGTAAACAGTCCCTCGTTTAAATGAACATTTGACTACACGGCCTAAAGAGCCTTCCCTGACTGTAAAGATATATTGGGCAATTTAATTTGTATGAAACAAATCAAAGCAACACTAACCTTTTATTTTACAAAACGCACCTGTAAAGAAAACCATAATGGATTGCACTTGTAGTACCACTAGATTTAAAATCAACCCTTTAGATGGTCTGTTTGCATTGAGCTTCATGACATACTTCCAATTTAAAATAATATGGGTCACTAGTTTCCGCTCAAGTGTGTTTACAATTTGCTGTAGTTGCCTAGTTCCTGAAAAACCAAACACAGTGGCTCGTAACTGTACAAACATACAGTGTAGCGCGCATCAATGAAGGTCAAAGGTGACTAGTAAAGAGTTTACCAATGCTCCTTGAGTGAAACAACTGCACTTCAAATACAGCAATGCTCCAGTGTGTGGACATGAAGTGAAGACCCAACATAGCAAATCATCAATTGTTTTAAAAAAAAAAAAGATTTATAAAATGTATTAGTAATTCTTTATGGTAATTTAGTAATATTATCATAAAGTTTTTGGTTTCTAAAAAAACAAAAAAACATTCAAATATAGTTGGCTCTATGTAGGGATGGACCGATAGGATTTTTTTGGGCCAATGCCGATACCGATTTTAACAAACAATTATTGGTCGATTCTGATACCGATATGTCACTTGCTCTCTTATTTGAAGTTTTGTCTTCAAAATAGATTAAATAAATAAATTAGCTGAGTTCAAAAACACATGCATTAAGTTATACTAGCTAGTTTATTGCTGCATCATCAAATAATTTCTAATAAACATGGATTTGGATCCATTTAACATTCAGCAGGCCTACATAAATACAACAGAACAAAGATACGAATAAACAGTGCTTTTTTAGGACAGTAGTTTTTAGGAACAAAAATAAAGTAAACAAATCCTTATCAAAGTTACAAAAGTTATTTTGCCCAGTGAGCGATTTTTTTGTTTTTTTTGTTTGATTAACATTAAAACGCAGACAGCAGGAATATTAGGCTGCTGTCACTTTAAGAGCTGCATGGATCCAATATACTGTTACACAACAGTTTTATTTCTCAGCTGTTTAAGTTAATTTAAGACATAACTGACTATATTTACAAGGATACTCACCAAGACAGCCATTCTGATATAATTTTGTGTGAATTGGAAGAAGCGAAAGACAACTCCATTCAGTATTCATGTGCTGTCCGCTTTCCAGATGTGCGGAATGGATGTGCGATGGACTATGCAACAGATATCATAAACTGATCAAAAATCAGCCGATACATCAACGAAACACACTGTGGTCAGCACAAACCATGTTAATCCTCACTGCAAGTGAACCAGTTTTTAATGCAGTCTGGTTTGTCCTCTCGTTTATCTGTCCATGTCGGTACATAGGACTAATTTGTCTAGTTTATCCCAAGCGACAGCTCAATTTGATTAACTTTTATTTCAAGAAAGAAAACCCTTTCTCCTCCCCCTTTAAAGCATATTTATTTTGCTTTTCTACTCAGCTGGGAACCACCGATATAACAGATTAAATATTATTATATGAACAAAATCACCCCTTTATATATTTTTATATAATGTACGTTTCACCATCGTTTTATTGAAGATTTATTGATTAAAGGATTAGTTCACCCAAAAATGAACATTTTGAATAATAACTCATGTCATTCCAAATCCATAAGACTTTTGTTCATTTTTGGAACGCAAATGAACTTAATGAAGATATAATAATCTCTCATCATTTTTGTCCATTCATTGAAAGTCTAGGTAATCAACATTTTCAAGTTTCAAAAAGTTCATGAAGACATTTTTGATGAGTCATATTAACACTGAAGCATTTTAAATTATTTTAATCAACTGAAAGGCATTAAAAAAAAAGAAATAGCTCTCTCTAAGTTGGTTCACTGAATGTTGTTTCCATAAATGCAGTAGTTGTAATAAAATATTTAAAAATAAACTGCAGTCCTGAGATGAAACAGTATGAAATTCATTAAACAATGTATGAAACCACCAACGAATGAAACCTTAAAAATAATCGATAATAAAAAATAAAAAAAAGTCTACTTTATCTGCAATATTCAAACTTTGCCCGTATAAAAGTCTAGCATGTCCATAAACTAAAACTTCACTTTGTCACATACTAGTTTTTTGCAGTGTGCACTTACAGGCCACCCCTTTGTTATGCACAAGCTGAAGAATCTTATGCGTAGGCGTGCTGTGATCAAACTGGTGGCCTTTGTGCTAAAGCTACAGACACACTGTGGCTAATACACAGGAAGTATGACGGGAGACAGTCAAGTGCTTATTTAAACTCATATTTAACTTAGGCTTAGGTTTAGACATGTCTTATTAGCTCCAATGTCTGTCTGCACCTTAAAAGGACCGTCTGAGCTAATTACAAACAAGCTTGCATTTTGCAGTCCAGGCTTCAATGCACAGACTACTCTGCAAATGTCAGAGGTCTCTGCTCGCTGAGACGGCAACAGCACACTCCTTACACAGAGGCGAAGGACAACTGACGCTGTCTGAAAGACAACTGGAGAATTTTTAGTAGGCCGTGGATTATTGCTATAAAATATTGACTGTATAATTTTTTTTTTTTTTAAATCTATAATTTCCTCCATTACATGTCACACATTTCATGTGAAATTTAAAAGGAGAATTTTTGAATAATCAACATTAGTGATGCACTTGAATTTTTTACAGAAACACCGAAAATGAAAATAATGTTTATTTAATAATCAATTGATCTAATTTATTTAATAATCAAAATTGTATAACTTTTAAGTTGCACATAAGGCAGTTTATCATAGTGAAAACCAAGTTTCAACTCTATTTCGTTGTTGACATATAAACGTTTAAAAGTTTATGTAAATGAATGAATAAATGAAATATTTATTCATAAACATACATTAAATAATGAAGACATCACAAGCAGGTGAAGTAAAATATGTAATTTTCGAATAATTTCAGAACTATTTACATTTAGTGGAACTTTTCGTTCACATTATCAATTTTAAAACGAATCGGTTCTCTGCCATATTTTTCATTACAGACATTATGAACTGTTGTTGCATGGAAAGATTTTTATACGTTTCTCCATTTGTGTTCCAGAGAACAACAGGTTAAAACCAAAATACAGGTTTTGAACAACGTGAGGGGCGGACTTAACCAATAAGCAAGGTAAGCGTCCAGGGAATCAGGGGGCCCCTTCTGATATTGGCGAAACATATTTGGCAAAAGCTCCAGTGCGTATTTGTGTTTGCTCTCTGGAGAGCGTCAAAGGTTTCTATTTACAACATGTTTTGCAGTGTTGAGCAATGTAGCCAATCAGAAACATATCTGTTCATTTCTTGAACGCAATGGCCAATCAGAGGTGTTTACGTTAGAATCCACTGACTGCTCAAAAAGCCGGAGTTTTTGCTCAGTGCCGAGTTCTGTGCGCCTGCGAATCCTCTCATTGTAACAAAGTGTAGACATGATGTAAATAAAGATTCAGTCTGCAGTGTAGAGAGCTTCATTGATTATAACAGAGCTTTTGAGATCGCGATAAACTCTTTATTTACATTATCCATTCAGAATTTGAATAAAAGCCTTGTTTTTCATGCTGCTCAGTAGGGCTGGGCGGTATGACGATATTTATTTTGTTACCACGGTATAAACTGTCTATCGTTTGAGATTTTTGCTATATCGTGAATATCGCGGTATGTAAACTACTGCACTATTGACACTTCAGAGTGTTAAAATGCATGAATGAGAATATAAAGAGCGGGACGTAACTGATGTTAAAAAGAGTTAAAAGAGCAATATATCCTTCAAAAGGAGCAGTGCTTTCGCTAACAAGGGATTATTTTATAAGATGTTTGAATCCTTTTTTAAAAAAAGACTGAAGAAGGTCACAATTCACAGCCGTTAAATAGACAAGTGCAAGCATTTTTACTTTCTTTTCTTTTTTTTTTGTAATTTCTTGTTTTGTGATCTGATAAAAAAAAGAAAAAAAGAAAAAAAACAGTTTTAGAATAACATAAGGTTTAAGGCTGCAACAACTAATCGATAAAATTGATAATAATTGATAATGAAAATCGTGTCTGCCCACCGTGCATGGTAATCTTCCGCCAGTGTGTGATATGTTTTCTCAGCGCAAAACTTTCATTTTACGGTTAAATCCATTAATCTGTAAGCGTTCAATGCGTAAGTCAAATACACGTGGGTATTTCCATTTTGCATGAAGACTCGTCCTGACTAGTCTCAGCCTCAGACGTCACGCCCACGGACCATTGGCTGAACGTCTGATGCATATGGCACACTTAACTGGAAACACTTCAGGATTTTCGAAGCCGTCATTTGGTTGGTTGAATTCTACAGGATGTCCGGGAGACGCGTGTCACGTTCTTTAACGGTCTGCCTGGAAACAAATGCCGTGACGCCAAACTCTTGTTTACAACCGTGACAATGAACACTTACCAGGATCAAAAAAACACATTAGATTTTAAAAAGTTTGTGAAGTTCGTGGCTACCCTGTTGCAGTAAACTTGCACAACATTCTTGAATGAATAATTTATTAGATGCACACCGGTCTGTTATTGTAGAGACATATGCTGCGTCCCAATTCGCCTACTTATACTACGTCCTAAAAGTATGTACTGTTTTTGTAAAGAAAAAGTACATACTTTTGAGTGTGTAGCAGAAGAGTATGCAAGCTTTGGGACATACTACCTTGACATAATTGCGTCTTTAACGGACGTTCTGTCGCTTAGTTACGCAACCTGTAACTGTTTAAACTGCCCTGTCAATCATCTTGTCACAGTTAAAATCCTCCACATTCAATTAAATTTAATTTCCTACCGTTTCGGAGAGAAATGTAGTAGTCGCACGTTGATCTGCCAGTCATGGGTCTTTAATGCAGAGAACTCTCCTCATCTTTGCATAATGATGCATTTAAAAGTTAATGACCAAACGCATCGTTATAAAAGTTCACAATGCTGTTGCAGATGAAATATAATGTGGATAACATTTAATAAATATCTTTTCGTCAGGTTATACTGATTATGAATCATTCAAGCCCCTTTATCTTAACCGCTCTGCTTAACCGTCGGTCTCGCACATCTGTCATGTTTGTAGTTTTTTAACACTTTTTACTCGTATTTGTAGTTCTAATCGAATCCTCGTCCACAGCGCAATGTGTTATGGGCAATATTAGCCGTTAGAAGTGTGCACGGATCTGCACTTCGAATTCTAACCGGAAAAAGTAGACCATCCGGGTATCTTTGGAATACTCATTTCAACATACTACGATTTGGGACATACTAATTCTTTTTTCGAATACTATTTAGGACGGATAGTATGCGAATTGGGACGCAGCGATAGACTTTACATTTTTACGTCCCTAAACATGACGCAGAACAAAACGAACTGTGATTGGTTGCGTTACATGTCAATCAAATGTCCTCTTAAGCGGTCCTTGGCCAATAAAAGCTGCGATAGAGTCCAGACCTTCTGCCGTCAGTCTGAAGGTCTGACTATGCGAGACTACGCCCTGACATTCTGAGTTAAACTTCCGATTTTACTGAATGAGCACCGGTATCAAACAGACGGGACGTATTAGAGAGGTAGACAATTAAAATTCAGAGCAAAAATATTCATTTTGATGAAATTTCTGTTGTTGAAAGTTCAATTTAGGTTTAAAAGTCAACATTTAATTCAAGTATTTTATGAGATCCGTAACTGTAAAGGGATAACAGCGTGTAACTGAATTTAAATGCAAGATGTTTCTTACATTTACAGGATAAAGAAATGACACAGGTTACTGTGTCCAGAGCGAACGAAAGAATTCCTCTTATCTGTTAACACTTATCTTCATTTTTAATGTAAGGATTTAAACTGTCTTTTTGCTTTATAGCTCTTTTGTATCTAGCATAGATATAGATATATTCACTATATATGTTTTCATAGCATTCAGCTGGCATGTTTGTTTGAAGGGAATAGCACTGGGCAGGATGTGGAATTGTGTGTTTTGTAAATAAAAGAAAAAAGAAAATTGGTATTTTATCCGATTAATCGCTAGTTGCAGCCCTAATTAGGTTGACTAATTGTTTACTGAATTTAGCTACACTATCCCATAGACCAGTGGTTCCCAAACTTTTTAGAGTGGAGTACCCCCTGAGGCATTTACCATCCTTTTGCGTACCCCCTCTCTTCCACTTAGATTGTACATTTTCCATTAAGGGACAATATTTGCCCCCTAAATTGACTTTCTAGAGCATTTTTTAAATCTTTATGAATACCTTTACAACATTAATAATGTTTTAAATAAAAAAAAAAGTTCAATAGAGAAATATGCAATGCTAAAAATGTGAAAAGTTATTATTTTAAATACTAAAACCACCAGTAGATGGTGGTAAGTCACTGTCTTAATGCGTAAGTCATCGAGTCGTTCCTTCAAAGAAGCAAGTGGCTGTATTTATGAATGAATCATTGAATTATGGCTTTCACGAACGATTCGTTCAAAGTTGCAGATTCGTTCTCGAAACACCGCTGTGTTGTAATCCTGCTGTTGCTTTCGTTGCAAAATAGAGCAAATACTGACAATACTGTGAAGAGCATCACTTAATATTACCCTTTTGTTTGTTGAACTGTTGTGTAGATATTTGGATTTGCATTCTTGCTCGTATAATACTATCAACATTAAAAACAAGAACTCACAAAAGGTAGGCTATGTTTTGTATCAAGACTTTGAATCTTAAATTGATATTTATGCACGTTTTGTGCCGAAATTGCGGCAAAATTCAGCATTTTGTTCACGTACCCCCTCTGTCACCTCACGTACCCGTTTGGGAACTACTGCCATGGACAAGTTGTGAAGGGGTAAATAAACTACAAACTATGAGAGAAAGAGACAGCAAAATAAGAGTTACAAAAGTAACAGAGTTACAAAAGTGGGGGCAGTCGTGGCCTAATGGATAGAGAGTCGGACATGTAACCCAAAGGTCATGGGTTCGAGTCTCAGGTCCGGCAGAGATTGTCGGTGAGGGGAGTGCATGTCCAGCGCTCTCCCCACCCTCAATACCACGACTGAGGTGAGACCCTTGAGCAAGGCACCGTACCCCCAACTGCTCCCCGGGCGCCGCAGCAATGGCTGCCCACTGCTCCGGGTGTGTGTTCACGGTGTGTGTGTTCACTGCTGTGTGTGTGCACTTGGATGGGTTAAATGCAGAGCACAAATTCCGAGTATGGGTCACCATACTTGGCCACATGTCACTTCACTTCACTTCACTTCACTTGTAAAAGTGCACATAGTTGTTATGTTGGGGACCCCAAATCACTAATTTGTTAAAATTTGAAGTGAACTAATATTTACATTTTACAACAGGCATCTGAGGTAAAACTCATATTCATTCACCTATTCAAACTAGGATGAGCTCAAGCTCAATTACATTGTTAGACTTTTAGCACTTTAATATTTCATGGTCAAAAGTCAAATCTAGCCATAAAACATGTGCATCTACTATCAGTACAGGCCTCTGTTGTCATGACATTGCACTCAATATTCAGTCATATTCTTGCTCACTCTTTTGTCTGTTCATCAGTCTACACATGCGTTCGTAATAAACCCCTGAATAAATAGCAAGCTGAAAGCCTTGCAGATGTAATGCTATCCCTCCTATAGGGGACCACCTCTGCAATGTTTACATGAAGTCAGATGACCTACTAAACAGCTCATGACTTTACATTTCTACACCTGTGAGACCTCACCGATTAAACACATCTGCGTTAAACCAAAGGAATGCTGCTTTAACGATTAGCGTAATTCGCGCATTGTGGGTGAGATCCTACTTTATTCTGACCTACTAACACTCCACAACACCCTGAACTCAATATGGCCCCCTTCAAAAACAAATAGCGTCAACCTAACCCGCCGCGACACTGCGACAACGCCCACGCAAAGGCGCTTTCTGATTGGCTGTATGCAAGCTCATAACCCGCCTCCGCGTGTAAACGATTGCACCAATTCGCAGTCAATTACGTCCCGCCCCACAAAGCTTGGTTGAGTGGACGAGCAACAAACAATATCGCAGGCCTCCACACGTTACGTAAACAGATAGAATGCAAAACATTATTTCCGCAAACTTTTAGTTTACAGACAAACACTCAGTTTTGAACCCTTTACAAGACAGCTAGCAGATGAACTTGAGATTTAAAAACGACTCGTTCAAACGGATCACAAAAAGCGATTTTTTTTTTGGGTGCACGATCAAAACACATTAAAATCAGTTCGGATAGTTATCCATGTCCCAAAGGCATTCTTGAAGCTAGGAAACTACCGTGTTTTTTCATTTGACTTTGCATCGTGCTGATGGGGGGCGTGTACCCTTACAGACTTCTACCGAGACACCGTAAAAACATCTATGAATACAAAAAAAAGTCTAGAAATCACTATATATCGACGGATAGATATCAAATCGCTATGTTTTTTGATATATTCATGGCTAGTTCATAAAACCACTAGCCTAATAATTAAAGTCCGGTAAATAAATGACATTTTCACCAACAAATATTAATCCTCTGAGAATAGTAGTTCTCAATTCTAAAAAAAAACCTTTATGTAATTTATATTATCAGCTTATTAGTCAAGTTGTGGACTGGGTTTGTCAACTAAAAGAAAACTCCAGAAGGTGCAGTGCTGTGGTCCTGCAGGACCAGCTCGAGAAGAAATGTTCTAGAAGTTCTTGTGTAACTGAAAGCTAACAACCAACATCTCTGCCCTTACTCAGCACGAATGACTGGCCAGCTAAGCAAGCGCGGGGAAAATATTGATCTGAAAGGACAAACGGGCACCTCAGGATGCCACACAATATAAAATATCGCTCTGTCAGAGAGATGAACAGACGAGAACAGGTTAGGGTATAAAGAGGAACTAGAGCGCTGCTTTCACACTATGGCCTCCGTGTCCCTCCCCTCTGCTAGCGTAACTTAGCCAGAGAGCTAACTACAAGACACAATGTTTTTATCATCCTTAAACTGCTATACTCACACATTTCACTGCGCTGTCATAGTAAAAAAGATGACTCACCTTTAAGCAACCTGTATACTAGTAAAAAAGGTTGTAACTCCAAATTTAAATCGTGTTTAGAAAAAGTTAATGTCATTTCTTCTCAATCCACGCCGTCTTCCTCTCTGGTTTGTTTTGTTTTGTTTATCTTCTTCCTGACGGGTTCCTGGAAAGCGCGTGACTCCCTGGTCACGTGCTTCCCCGCTGACCAATCAAGGCGAGCGTTTGTTCTTGTCCCAAAACGAGCTGTTCAAATAATTTAGCCTGAACTATGAGGTTTTATACAATTTGCTATTTCTTATATTATTTTATTATATTATATAGATTTCATTGTTATAGCCTATTATAAATATGTCATATATTATATTTATTATATTATATATTATATTACATTATGAGTCATTCCATGAAACTGCTACGATTTGGACTTACATATTTTTAGATTTTTTTACCAAAATGTATTACTTTTCTGAACACTACACAACATTAATGACATATTTAACTTCCTGAAAAACATATTTTCCCATCTCAGGCATCAAATCCCTATTATTGTTGGTCATTGTTTTAAGTTATGGACACTATGGGAGCTCTCTGAATATTATTATAAAATGTATTTATGATAAAATCAACATTTTCCTATTAATCAGATGTCTCTCACACTAATTCAGTAATTGTAAATATAAAAGTTACATAAAATCTCACACTTTTGCTATACTAAAGCCGGAAATGGGCACTTTTTGTGACAGCAACCTTTTTTGATCAAAGGCTTACCATCAGAATTTGAACTAAAATCAGTATTCTTATGATTGCTCTGAACATTTCAGACAAGAGTTCAACAAACTTTAAATTACTTTTTCATAAACTTAAAAAAATAATAATAAAAATGTAGGTGTGACGGGGTTGTGATTTTTTGCCCAAATTGGCCACTGCTCTAAATCTAGTGAATAAATGGAGAGCACATGGCATGCATGATATTAAAAATTATGAATAATGTTGAAATAACAAAGATAATTTTCACATGTCATAGTTTTCTATCTTTAATTGATGTAAGCAAAAGCTTGACAAACACAATTTCCCAACATAATTTAGTTATAATTATTAAAGAAGGTTCTAACTCGCCTGTGTCTGCTCACAATGTTGTTCAGAAGACTTCTGTGATGTCACTTCCTATTAATGGTGTCACATAAGTATCAGTTCATTATTTTCATAGGGGGAGAGTGTTTTGTGTAACGGGGTTGAAGGGTTACTGAGGTACGGAACTAAATAATGTGATTTTAAGGAATTTACTTTTAGAAAAGAAACATTACCAGTAAAAAACCACAGATGGATATTTATGGGAATGGCAAAATGTATGGACTTTTTTCTCATTTTATTATTCATATCCCAAGTGCACTTTCATAGAAGGCCTTGAGGGACATGACAAAATAGTCAACTGAAAAAAACCAAAATAATTTCTAATATGAAGATAGTCATGTTTTTAAACATTATTAAAGGAGGCATTTCAATTAATACAAAAAGCTTTTAAAAAAATATATTTTGGTGACCCAATAGATAAAAAACACTGAAAAAGGTCAGAGGGACTCAAATCGTACCAGTTTCGTGGAATGACTCTTTTATAATATTATATTATATTATATTATANATATTATATTATATTATATTATATTATATTATATTATATTATATTATATTATATATTATAAAATTAGTTTTGCTGGCTTTGTTGTGCCATTGTATGAATTTCTTTTACAAAACCTACCTTTTTTGGACCTGGTTGTGAAGGAAAAGCACCCAACAAGTGTTCAGCATACATGGGAACTCCTTCAGGAATGTTGGAACAGAATCTCAGGATGTACCTCAAGTTGTTTGAGTGAATGCCCAGAGCGTTTAGAACATAGGTTTTAGAATCTATGTTAGAAGTGACCTTGTTTGTGATAAACTTTTTATTCAGTTAAATGTCCACATCAATCTTGGTATGCAATATACAAGTAATAGTAACATTATTTACATTTACATTTATGCATTTGGCAGACGCTTTTATCCAAAGTGACTTACATTGCATTATACTATACATTTGTATCTGAGTATGTGCAATCCCTGGGATCGAACCCATGACCTTGGCATTGCTAGTGCCATGCTCTAACCACTGAGCTACAGGAAAGCTGCATTATGCAAATAATACACACACACACACACACAAATATATTGTTATAATCACAAAAGTGGAGTGTGAAGGCCTGTTTGCCAGGTGATTTGCAAAATCTATGCAGAAACATCTGGTTATAAACGTTCACCAATATACCCAAGCCTATACAGTGAAGGCTCGTGATTTATGGATCACAGCGGTCTCCCTATGTGGTGCAGAATAAAAGAGTCATTTCATATTTCACAAATGCATTTACTTGTACTTTAGCCTTTTGTTGTTGTTGTTTTGGATGTTTATGTATTGTTGATCTTTACAACAGAGACAAAATAAGGCTTAGATTAAAAATTCATCTTAGCTTTTAGACAAGTCCTCTGCACAGACCGCGATGGCCAGCTTCACCAATATACCGGCACGATGTATCCAAATCTTCAAGCAAAAGGAAATGGATGAAATATTCTAAATGATACCAATCCACAATCTGACTTGTGATACAGCCTGGAATCATAACCACACAATATTGCTTTGTTTGGTCAGAGGGGAACTGGCCCAAAGTTTCTCTCAAGGTCTTTTTCTCCTTTCTGTCACCTGATGGAGTTTGGGATCCTTCCTTGCCACTGTTGACTCTGACTTGCTTAGTTGGGGACACTTAAAGGATTAGTCCACTTTTAAATAAACTTTTCCTGATAATTTACTCACCCCCATGTCATCCAAGATGTCCATGTCTTTCTTTCTTCAGTCGAAAAGAAATTAAAGTTTTTGATGAAAACATTCCAGGATGTTTTTCCATATAGTAGACTTCAATGGGCACCAAACAGTTGAAGGTCAAAATTAGTTTCACTGCAGCTTAAATTGTTCTACATGATCCCAGACGAGAAATAATGGTCTTATCTAGAGAAACAATCACTCATTTTCTAAAAAAAATAAATACAATTTTATACATTTTAACCATAAATGCTCATCTTGAACTAGCTCTCTTCTTCTTCTTCTCTATTAGAATTCCAGCAGTGTAGACGCTGCTAAGCGTATTACTGCCCTCCGCAGGTCAAAGTTTGAACTAATTGTTATATACTATTAATACACTTAGCAGTGTCTACACTGCTGGAATTCTAATAGAGAAGAAGAAGAAGAGAGCTAGTTCAAGATGAGCATTTCTGGTTAAAATTTATAAAATTTTATTTATTTTTTTTAGAAAATGAGTGATTGTTACTCTAGATAAGACCATTATTTCTCGTCTGGGATCATGTAGAGCTCTTTGAAGCTGCAGTGAAACTAATTTTGACCTTCAACTGTTTGGTGCCCATTGAAGTCCAATATATGGAAAAACATCCTGGAATGTTTTCCTCAAAAACTTTAATTTCTTTTCGACTGAGGAAAAAAAAACATTGACATCTTGGATGACATGGGGGTGAGTAAATTATCAGGAAAAGTTTATTTAAAAGTGGACTAATCCTTTAATATTCAGCAAATTATTGATTTGACTGCACTGACACTATTGGATGAGAACTGAACTGAGCTGGATGATGACATCGCTGTTTTCTCCAGCTGAATTGAACTCATTCCATAACTTTACACAGCTATACATTTTAGGCCAAAATGCATAAAAAGTTTTCTGTTTTTAGTTGAAAACAGTGTTGAGTAAAGGGCCCCTTAGTATAAACCAGGATATAATCCATAATATGTTTATTTAAAGGCTAATGGTGCTTTTCCACTGCGTCGTATGTCTCGGCTCGGCTTGGCTCGCTTTCGCTTTTCCAATGCAGTTAGTGCCGCTTCAAAGTGGGTGGGATTATAGACAGATCGTTATAGTTGTTATCGTTATAGGAGTGTCTGCACCTCGTCTACTGACCACGATTCAGCCATTTCTATTTTCAAGGTTTTTCTTTTCAAGCAATTCATTTACAAAAGTCATGCGAACAAATGATAATGCGGTGGCTGTTGCTGCTAGTGGTTTTGGTGTCTCGTGTCGCAAATCCAATGACGCTGGTAGTGACGATTCTCTCTGAGCAATCAGTGATCTGCAGTGTTTACACGTCACATTTTAGTATCGGTACGACTCGCTTGGAACCTTAACCGAGGTGGTACTATTGAAAGGTGCAGTGTGTAAATTTTAGCGGCATCTAGCGGTGAGGTTGCGAACTGCAACCAACGGCAGCTCACCCCTCCCTTTCGAAGCAAAATAGTGACGATGCAAGCTGCCTCTTAAAACAGGAATGATTTAGAAGAACAATATAGTGATGAAACGCTCTGTAGAGCAGTTTGTCCATTTAGGGCTACTGTAGAAACATGCCGGTGCAAAATGACGACTTGACATGTAAGGGGACCCGTGGTGTATGTAGATAGATATGGCTCATTAGGGTAATAAAAACATAACGGTTCATTTTGTAAGGTCTTTATGCACCACTGAAAACGTAGTTATGTATATTGTATTGCATTTCTGTCAATAGATCCTCTCAAACTTTACACACTGCACCTTTAAGCAAGCTGCACCATACAATGGAAAAGCGCCATAAGGGGCCGTTTACACAACACCATTTTCAACTAAAAACAAAAAGTTTTTATGGCTTTTTGGCCGTTCATTTACACGACTGCAGCGTTTTGGAGGCCTGAAAATGCAAAGTTTCAAAGTTTTTGAAAACGATACCGTTGACATCTATGTGTAAACTACAAAAACACGAATTTGTGAAACGGTGACAACATCACGTGCATGCGTATTACATGTTCGGTCCGCAGGGAAGGAGACAAGTTTTTTTTTTAAATGGATTTCAATGGAGGAGAGGCTTCACTACGTTGAATAAACCACATTTGTGAGGAAACAGCTTATCATTTAATGAATCGACAGGCCTCGGGTAATCTTCAATATGTTTGCTCTTAAACATTCATTTTGGATTGATCGATTTTTAGTTTACACCGAAAAAAATGTTGTTTTACACACACATTATCTAATTTACTCAATCATGTTATTTGCGATCTACATGACACATTTGTTTCTCTTCTAAACTCGATTTCTTTGCTTTTGATTAATGTAATTCTCTGAGTCTAAACTGTACGATCTGCTAGATTAAATAATGTAGGGCAAATGTGAACCAATCAAGTACTCGAAAATAATTTTTGCTGAAACTATAGTTCCCAGCATGCTTTGCTTGGGACTTAATGAGATGAGTAAAAATGTTGAAATGAAGTGTTGTTTTATGTGTTTTTTTAGAAAAGGGGGAGACTTAGGGCCCTATCATACGCCCAGCACAATGCGATGCCGGGCGCGAGGCAGGCTACTTTCAGCCCGACGCAGTTATCATTTTCATGACCAGTACCACGTTGTTTAAATAGCAAATGCACTCGCGCCCATCTGTTCGCCCATGGACGTGCTGGTCTGAAAACGAGGTGTGTTCAGGTGCATTGTTGGCATGTTGCTATTTTGAGGCAACTGAAAACGACTGCGCCATTGACCAACAAAAACCTGGTCTAAAGTCAATGGCGCAATATATATATATATATATATATTTTTTTTTGTTATTTAAAGAGCGCGTAAGTAATATGCGCCTATAGGTGGGTGCACAACACGCTACACACTGCTTGTTACACAGCACACAAACATTTTTAAATATTACAAATAAAAGGATTCCACTCTGAAGAAGCGTTCAGTCTTTTTGCTTGCAAATTCCGCCATGTAAATAGCGAATCCACCATGGTGCAAGTGGACCTGGCTTTTAAAGGGAATGGGGGATGAGACTCTGATTTGTCAGTTTATTGCACATTACACCCAAAACACACCCATTACTCATTAAGAGACTAGGTACAACCCTTTTGGACCATGCACCTGGTGCACCAACGATTTTTTCCATCGTAAAACTAGCGTATTCAGACTCGCCCTAAGTGCACCTGCGCCATGCGCTTCAGACCATGTGCTTAGATCGTTAAAATAGGGCCCTTAGTGTTTAATGTACAATTATGTTGGAATTATTAGAACTATTTAAATTACACTGGGTTACCATTGTGGAAAAGAATGGAGCATTTGCTTCGGCTGTGGTCTGATACATTACTGCTTTTCTCAAAAAGCGTTTCATGCTTAGCATTTAGCATGCTAATATGCGCTATTGCTAGCTAATAGTTTGATAGCTAGCTAATACAATCTTATAATTCAGTAATGTGACACAAAAATATAAGAAATTTAATTAATCCTGTTAGGAAACCATATAATATAATCTTATAAATCAGTCATGAGAATTGATTAAAATTAAATTACTTTGAGACTACTTAATTGGGTTATTTAAAATGACTTAATTCCATGATATGCGAAATTATGCGAACTAATTATGTTTGTTTAACTTCACGTAGAACTTATGTACATGATCAAATCATGTAAATCCAACACACCCGGCACTTCTAAATTCAATGATGTCAAGGCTGTAATGTGATTGGTTATCGAGGCACGCATAATCCAAGTTAGCTGTTAGGCTTTTTCCAATGGTAGAGCCACATACCCTCGTATCTCCCAATAATAAGTCTATAGGCGCGTAATTTCTTTACAAAGTGCCATCGCCAACTACTGGCCTGACAGCATAATACAGCATTTTTTGTCGTTTTTCGCGGATCCGTGTGAACGGGGATTGTTTTGACAACGATGTTGTCTGTACGTGAAACTTTTGAAAACGCAAAGGAAAAACTTTTCCATCTTTACTACATCTTTGTTGTGTAAACGTACCCTAAAAGGTTAAAATTGAGAATACATTGCAGTATACGCTTTACAATAAGGTTCATTTGTGAACATTAGTTAATGTATTAACTAAAATGAACTAACCATGAGCAATACATTTTGTTACAGTATTTGTTAATCTTTGTTGACATTAGTCAATAAAAATCGAGCTGTTCATTGTTTGTTCATGTTAGTTCACAGTGCATTAACTAATGTTAACAGCTCTCGTTTTTAATAATGTTGAAATTAACATTAACGAAGATTAATAAATGCTCTAGAAGTGCAGTTCATTATTAGTTCATGTTAACTAATGAACCTCATAGTAAAGTGTTACCATAATATGTATGAGATGTCTCAGTGATTCCAAGTGGTAGAAGCACAAGATTCCAATGAGAGGGAAGGGCCGGTTTGCTTGTGCACAGCCTTGGGTCCGGCAGCAGGAACGTTCCCAAGGCCCTGGGCTGCACGCCAAACCTTTCAGTAAATAATAGCATCTATTACTCCCAAGAAGGAAACAAAACTTAAACTTCTACAAGAAGATGAAAGAGGCTTTGTGTTGCTTGTGCTTGCTGCCAGTGTAACCTATCGGTCAAAAGAAACAGGACATTTTATGGGCCGTATACGCTATAATACTCATAGGACAAATTTGATGTCACCTGACCTCTAAATGTTCTGAAAAGTGGAGAAGCTGTAATTAATGTCCGAGCAAGGTGGTTTTGAACTTATAGTGTAATGAACTGCAGGTACGTAATGGTGGTGTTGCTCCGTGCCGGTCCAAATAAGGGGATCAACTGGACCAGCTGTGAAAGAACAAGAACAGTGATCTCAGAATAAATCCAAAAGCTCTTTCTCTGCATTCTTTAGGATTCCAAGAGAGTGAATGGTCTGCATTGCCATGGTAACACATTGTACACAAACAAAAATGAAAGGACAAGCTGTACAATGTGATTAGTATTGAGTTTCAATGCATAAACAAAAAGCAATCCTTCGGGGCATTCACAGAGAAAGCACATATTTCCAATTGAAAAATGAAATAAAAAATGCTAATAAACTGAAATAATGTCACGTTCTATGGAAAGTTCCAAATATATATTTTTTTGGGAATACCACCACAGTACTGACACACTTTTTTTGACGTTCATACTTTTTTTAGACATCTTTTTGGGTAACACTTTACTTGAAGGGGTGTGCATAAGACTGACATGACACCTTCATAATCATGACATGATTAATCACGTGTCATGAATATGAAGGAGGGTTTATGCATGTTTATGACAACTGTCATTAAATGTCATTCGCTCAATTATGTCATTTTTAATGCAAAAATTACATTGTTTGAGATGTCCGAGTTATATCAACTTGACATGAACCAATACATCATAACCTGTCAGTGTCTTTGTCATGACAACTTGACATTATTTAGCTTTATGGGTTAACATTACATTAAACTGTCATGTGGTTGGTTTTGACATGAGGCCATTATAATAGAGTCATAAATATGTATCTTGACCTCAACTACAGTGGTACAAATTGAACTTGTCATTAAAATGTCATTACGTGACAATACTCTGACAAATAATTTTATAACAGCGTCATGACTATTTTTCATTTCATGTTTTTTTTTGTTTTTTTAAGTTTCCTCCAACAGAAGGTCAGATAATAGACAATTTCAAATTTCATAAAAAAGATGACACTGTTATAAAATAATGGTAACACTTTATTTTAGGGTCTTTTAACTAGTTGCTTATTACTATTAGCATGCATATTACTAGAATATTGACTATTTATTAGTAATTAATAAGCACATATTAATGCCTTATTCTGCATGACCATATTCTAGATTCCTTAAACTACCCAATACCTAAACTTAACAATTAACTGTATTTAGAAGCAGTAAATTAGGAGTTTATTGAAGGAAAAGTCATAGTTAATCGTTTATATATGTGTTCCCTATACTATAAGTGTTATCAAAATAATGTAATGTTAACCCATAAAGCTCAGTAGTTTTTTAAGTTTGATAATTAATCTGCTATGTCATGTTTATGACAGGTTATGTTGTCTTGGTAATGTCAAGTTGTCATGACAAAGACACTGACAGGTTATGATGTATTGGTTTATGTCAAGTCGTCGTAACAAAGACATCTCAATGTCATCTTTGCATTAAAAATGACATAATTGAGCGAATGACACTTAATGACAGTTGTCATAAACATGCATAAAACCTCCTTCATATTCATGACATGTGTCATGTCATGATTATGAAGCTGTCATGTCAGTCTTATGCACACCCCTTCAAGTAAAGTGTTACCATTTTAAAAATTAGGGAGTGAGGCAATAAAGAATCTAAGAAATAGACTGGGTCATGAAGACATCCACAGCCCAGAAGCGAAACGGCATCCAGTGGACATTGTGGACACAATTAGATGATCTTGAGTTTGCAGATGACCTGGCCCTTCTCTCTCACACCCAACAACAGATGCAGGAAAAGACCAGCATTGTTGCGGATCCCTCAGCAAGCCTGAGCCTCAACAGAGAGAAGATCAAGGCACTAAAGATCAACACAGCCAGTGCAATGCCCATCACGCCAGGAAAAGAGGCGCTAGAGGAAGTGGATAGCTTCCCTTACCTTGGCAGCATAATTGACAGGCATTGACACAAATGCGGATGTGAGAACACGAATCAGCAAAGCGAGAGTCAAGTCACCTTTAATTATATAGTGCTTTTTACAGGGCAGATTGTGTCAAAGCAGCTTTACAGTGATAGAGGGAACATAATTTTGGCTGCACAGCAGCTCTAGAAGAAAATTGTGTCATTGTCCAGCTTAAGTATTGATTCATTCCATTGTAAAAATCAACAGTTATTAATTTAGTTCATTTATCTATACAGCAGCTCTGGAGAAAACAGTGATATCATCGTCCAGCTCAGTTCAGTTCGCATACAATGGTGTCGATGCAGGCAGATCAAAAACATTGTTGAATATCAAGTGTCCCCAACTAAGCAAGCCAGAGGCGACAGCGGCATAAGGTGACAAAAATGGAGAAAAAAATCTTGGGAGAAACCAGGATCAGTCGGGTGGCCTGTTCTCCTTCTGGCCAACAATGAACAGAGCATGATTATGATTAAAGGATTAGTCCACTTTTAAATACACTTTTCCTGATAAATTTACTCACCCCCATGTCATCCAAGATGTCCATGCCTTTCTTTCGTCAGTCGAAAAGAAATGAAGGTTTTTGAGGAAAACATTCCAGGATGTTTTTCCATATAGTGGATTTCAATGGGCACCAAACAGTTGAAGGTCAAAATTAGTTTCACTGCAGCTTCAAATTGTTCTACACGATCCCAGATGAGAAATAAGGGTCTTATCTAGAGAAACAATCACTCATTTTCTAAAAAAAATAAATAAAATTTTTATAAATTTTAACCAGAAATGCTCATCTTGAATCCTATTCTACTTACGGAACGAACGCCAGTTTAGTTTTTTTCGTAAGTAGAATAGGGAAGGTGTAGGACATTCAGCGTAAGCGTTATGAAGAATGCGGAAAGTACGTTCAAGGCGATATTTTGTTTATAAAGCATAAACGGTTGTATTTTTTTCGAAAATGACCGATCGTTTCGCTAGATAAGACCCTTATTACTCGTCTGGTATCGTTTAAAGCCCTTGAAGCTGCACTGAAACTGCAATTTGGACCTTCAACCTGTTGGTAGCCATTGAAATCCACTATAAGGAGAATAATCCTGGAATGTTTTCATCAAAAACCTTCATTTCTTTTCGACTGACGAAAGAAAGACATGAACATCTTGGATGACATGGGGGTGAGTAAATTTATCAGGAAAAGTGTATTTAAAAGTGGACTAATCCTTTAAGGCAGCTTCACAGGTCAGAAGTGAGATTGGATCGTAACAGTCAAAATATTTAATCCAGTTCCATCTGGTTGAAGATCGGCTTCATCGCGCATACATTTGAGTAAGGTGAGGGTGTTGTGATCGGTTGTAAAAGAAGCATCCCAGTCTTTGCAAGCACAGATGGGTCATGGCTCACCACTTTCTGCCAAATTTCATAAGAAAATTATCAAACAATTCAAAAATCACATTTCTCAATGCAAGATTGCAAAGTATTTAGGTCTTTCAGCTTCTTTAATACATAATATTGTGGAAAGATTCAGGGAATCCAGGGAAATCTCAGTGAATGGTCAAAGCAGGAGACCTCCACTGAATGTGCGTGATCTTCGAGCTCTTATACGGCATTACATGAAAAACCATCATGCGTTAAATGTAGCCACACAGGCTCAGGAGTACTTGGGAACACCGTTGTCACACTTACAGTCTGCCGCTGCATCAAGAAATGCAACTCGAATCTCTGTTACACAAGGAGAAAGCTATACATCTGTTCATTGCAGAAATATTACAAAATGTCCCAAATTTTTGGAAATGGGGTTGTATTTTTTACTATTGAATTTTATTATTTTTTTGTTGTTTTTTTTGTCACACACACATGTTGGGTTTCCATGTTTTATGGGGACTTTCCATAGACATAATGAATTTCATATAGTGATCGACCGATATTGATTTTTTAGAACCGATACCGATAATTTGTGTGTTTATGTGCCCGATAACCGATATGCAGAACCGATATTTATTTACTGTTATAAGCCTACTTCTGTTTTTGACACGATTACAACACCACTGAACTGAACAAACCATTTTATTTATAACAATCACTCCCTCCTTGCATAGAAAACAAATCTTATTTATACACCAATAAATGTTGTTAATTTTAATCTTCATATTACAAAAATAATTTTGTTTATAAAAAGCATCAGCAGCAACATTAATGTTAACAATAAGCAAAATAAATGTAGAATGTCTAATGTTTTCAAATGGAGAAAATAAATTAAAGACAGGAGTCATATCAACTTTGAAGAAATGTAATACTTCATTTTAAACTACAGTTTTAGTAGATTTATAGGCTAAACAGTGAAGAATAATTTGCTGGATAATGTTAAATAACTGAATAATATTCTCTGGAATATTGGAATATAACAAACAAAACATATTTTATTGCATTTCTCAACTGGTATGTTATATCAGAATTATTAATAATGTTTTTTGTAACCCAAAGGTCATGGGTTCGAGTCTCAGGTCCGGCAGGGATTGTCGGTGAGGGGAGTGAATGTCCAGCGCTCTCCCCACCCTCAATACCACGACTGAGGTGAGACCCTTGAGCAAGGCACCGTACCCCCAACTGCTCCCCGGGCGCCGCAGCAATGGCTGCCCACTGCTCCGGGTGTGTGTTCACGGTGTGTGTGTTCACTGCTGTGTGTGTGCACTTGGATGGGTTAAACGCAGAGCACAAATTCCGAGTATGGGTCACCATACTTGGCCACATGTCACTTCACTTCAAACTGCGATTGCTCGCGGAGATAATAAATAATACATTTCCATAGAGTTGTGTTTACTTGGATGTTTATTAGCGAATTAATGGTTATATAGCAAATGTTTATGAAATAAACATTCGTAATTATGAAATTACGGTGTTTTAAACAAGTGAATCTTGTTAAAAGTTACATGTGGTGGTCGAGCATCAACCCGCTGAGTGAACTGCAAAATGCAGACGACTTCACGAGACTAATGATGAGCATAGACAACAGAGAGACAATTAAATTTTATTAATTTCCAACATGCTCATTCATGGCTGTATTATTTAATTCATGCAAAGTTACATCTTTATTGGGACAAGACTTGACGGATTATTTTACGTGACGAGACAAGCTGCTTAAACTAGCTACATTTCAGGCATTTATGTAACACATATAATTTGTGTATTAATGGCTGTTATGTTAAATAAAGTTGACTAATTACAGCAAAGCAGGTAAGTATACTTTACCTGTGCATGCCGTTGTCTCGTCTCCCCTCAGATGCGCTGTAATGGCGATCCTGTGCGCAATTCTCAAAACAACCACAAGATGGCACCGTTTATCGGTAAATCCGATATTACAAAACCGATATCCGATTATGATAAAATGCTTAAATGTCGGGGAAAATATCGGTAAATCCATATATCGGTCGATCTCTAATTTCATATAGTACAAACTGTAGAGTACAACAGGGCTAAAGGTAGAATTAATTTTTTTTCAATAAAAATACTGTCATTAAAATATGTTAATACAAAAATATATTTGAAAAATACAGAAACAAAATTATTTTTAGAAAGTAAAGATTCTAAAGGCATTGAAGGAGATCCCATAATAAAATAACATATATTTACAGTATTAACAATAAATATTTTATTATTTGATATGATTAATATTTTGTTTTTAAATGATGATTTCATTATAAATATGATGATTATCTCCATCTGAATCTGCATGTCATTTCAACAAATGGAAAAGTCAGCCAGATATTTATTTTCATGTTAATTATTGTGCCCCACTTTTTACTCCCAAATACTTTACATTACCATATTCTTCCGTTATTGAAAAACTCTTGCTTTAAAAGTGCAATATGTAATAATTTAATTAAATTTTTTATTTAATACAGTAAAATATCCAAAAACCACTAGGCCAGTGTTATATATTTTGTTCACTTGAGTACTTACAATATCCCAAATGTTTCCAACTATTTGTAAATCGTGAGAAAATTGAAACGTTTGAGGAGTCGCCTGTCAATTGCGTCATACCCGCGTTACCCTCGGTTTCCGGTTTTACTTTGTAGAAACCATAGAAACACCAAAGACGATTTAATATATTATATGTTTTAATAGACAAGGGAACAACTGTTTTGATATATTTATAGACAGAAAACTAATTATTGTTATATAGCTCAACATGTTTAGTCTTATTGTTTAAATCTAATTTTCTTGATTTTTTGCGAGTACCATGCTTTACCATGCCTCAGAGAAAACACTATTTTGTCAAGTAGCTAACATAGCATAAACAGATGCAGCTTTATTTTTAGTAACAGTAATACAGAATTTTCTCCATCATACAATACGTTTTAAAATTAATTGCATGCCATTTATGAACACAAGCCATCCAGCATTTAATATGATATTCTAAAATCGATCTATCTTACTGCAGTGTGTCTCAAACAAGTGTCTCACAGCAGCGCCGAGCGAACGCACAGAGTAACGTTATAACATTTTCAACAAAAGTGAACTAATCCTTTAATATGGTTAAGTAGGTACAAACACGCCCACACTTTTAGCATTTTTTTTTTTACTTTTAGTTTGTTGTACTGCCATTTATTCAAGTTATATATATTCCAAAATGCTATAATTTAAATTACTTCAATTAAGTTTAAATATGGTAGTGTTTGTCGTACTGCCGTGTATATTTATTCAGAGCCAATTTAAACCTTGTCTATTTATAGAATACATGTTGCTCTTGCAAGCATACCCATCGTTCTTCTGTCTTCGTGGCCTTTAGTCTACCGAAGACCTGAAACTACACTGTTTTAAGCTTCAGTGTGGCCTGCAGCTCTTCTCAAGTGGTCTGTGACACAATAGCACAGTGACAAGCAGATATGGTTTTGAAATGGGCTCAATATTTATGAGCGGGTTACTATGTAAATAGATTCAGCAAACAACTGAAGAGGAAAAAAAGGTTTACTGTTTGTCTATGCCATTTCCTGGTTCCGCTTGTGTTAGATGGACTGTTCTCTAATCAGCTCAGCTGTCAAGAGTTGGCAAGATTCCTGCTTGCACTATAAGTTTGATGCATGGAAATGTACAAGAGTGAACTGAATATCAAAAAAGCATTGTGTGGCATCCAAACTTAAAGGGATAGTTCACCCAAAAATGAAAATTACCCTATGATTTATTCATCCTCAAGCCATCCTAGGTGTATTTGACTACCTTCGTTCAGATGAACACAATCGGAGTTATATTAAATAATGTCCTGGCTTTTCCAAGCTTTATAATGACAGTGAACAGAGGATGAGATTTTAAGGCCCAAAAAAGTGCATCCATCCATCATAAAAGATATCCACACGGCTCCAGGGGGTTAATAAAGGCCTTCTGAAGAGAAGTGATGCATTTGTGTAAGAAAAATATCCATATTTAAAACTTTAAAAACTACAATAATTTGCTTCTGACAGACGGCCGGCCCATTCCACGTCGATTTAAGGTGAAAGAGTGAACTCTGACCCGACGCATGACGAACTGACGTATGCGGAAGGACAGAGGATAGAGCAAAACAAAACAGCGGTCACGAATTAGAAGTCTAAAACAGGATTTTTTAAAGAGAAATGGAGGATTTTGATAGAAGAGCTTGAGTTTGATGCCCAGCACTATTTGTTNTAAAAACTACAATAATTAGCTTCTGACAGACGGCCGGCCCATTCCACGTCGATTTACGGTGAAAGAGTGAACTCTGACCCGACGCATGACGAACTGACGTATGCGGAAGGACAGAGGATAGAGCAAAACAAAACAGCGGTCACGAATTAGAAGTCTAAAACAGGATTTTTTAAAGAGAAATGGAGGATTTTGATAGAAGAGCTTGAGTTTGATGCCCAGCACTATTTGTTTGAACAGCGAGAGGCGTCAAAGCTTACAATACGCCTATATTGCGTCAGAGGTTACTCTTTTGGCGCAAGTCGATGTGCATACGGCCATTTGCCGGAAGCCAGATATTTAAGTTTTTAAAGTTTTAAATATGGATATTTTTCTTACACAAAAGCATCGCTTCGCTTCAGAAGGCCTTTATTAACCCCCCGGAGCCGTGTGGTTATCTTTTATGATGGATGGATGCACTTTTTTGGGTTTCAAAATCTCATCCTCTATTTACTGCCATTACAAAGAAGAGCCAGGACATTACTTAATATAACTTCAATCATATTCGTCTAAAAGAAGAAAGTCATATACACCTAGGATGGCTTGAGGGTGAGTAAATCATGGGGTAATTTTCATTTTTGGGTGAACTATCCCTTTAATGAGGCATTTCTCAATGTCTTTATTAAAAATCCCCTAGTATCTGCAGACAAAGCTTAAATTGTCAATGCTGCTGAGAATCACTGTAGTTTCTCACAGCATTCTAACACACTAGGCCTTTTTGTTTTCCACAAGCTTAGAGCAGAGAAACTAGACACTCTTGGGGAAAATCTTCATTTCTTGAAACAGCGCCCTCTTCTGTTATTTCTGATATTATAGGGATAGTTCACCCAAAAATGAAAATTCTCAAATTCTCAACCTCAAGTTGTTCCAAACCTCTTTGAGTTTCTTTCTTCTGCTGAACACACACACACATATATATATATATACACATATACATATATATTTACCCTTGTGTGTATGTATGTGTGCGTGTATAGAATCACAAATTGTTGTATATTAGAATGATTTCTGAATGATAATGTGACACTGAAGATTCAGCTTTGCAATCACAGGAATGACTTATATTTTAAAATATAATAGAAAAAGTTCTTTTGAATCATAGTAACATTTCAAAATGTTACTGTTTTTGCTATATTTTTAAATAAATGCAGGCTTGGTGAACAGAAGAGACTTCTTTGAAAAACATATCTTTTATGATTTAATAAAATCATAATTTGAAAGCAATTAAAAGTCTAAAATGTTTGTAGTTTTTTTTTGTTTTTTTTTTACCAGATACAGTGGCATGAAAAAGTATGTGAACCCCTTGCAGAATCTGTGAAAATGAGAATTATTTTAATAAAATAAGAGGGATAATAAAAAATGCATGTTATTTTTTGTTTAGTACTGTCCTGAGAAAGATATTTGACATAAAAGATGTTTGCATTTAGTTCACAAGACAAAACAATAGCTGAATTTATTAAAATAACCCCATTCATAAGTATGTGAACCATTGATTCTCAATACTGTGTGTGGTTACCTGGATGATCTATGACTGGTTGTTCATGAGTCCCTTGTTTGTTCTGAGCAGTTAAACTGAACTCTGTTCTTCAGGAAAATCCTCCATGTCCTGCAGATTCATCAGTTTTCAAGCATTTTTGCATATTTGAACCCTTTCCAGCAGTGGCTGTATGATTTTGAGATTCATCTTTTCACACTGAGGACAACTGAGGGACTCAAACACAACTATTAAAAAAGGTTCAAACATTCACTGATGCTCCAGAAGGAAACACGATGCATTAAGAGCCGGGAGGTGAAAACTTTTAGAATTTGAAGATCAAGGTAAATTGTACTTAATTTTTCTGCCGGGAAACATGCAAGTATCTTCTGTTGGTTCCGAAGGGAAGTACTAAATGAAAAACAGTGATATTTAAACAAAATAAGAAAAATTGTGACATCTTCATCCTGTTCAAAAGTTTTCACCCCCCGACTCTTAATGCATCGTGTTTCCTTCTGGAGCATCAGTGAATGTTTGAACCTTTTTTAATAGTTGTGTTTGAGTCCCTCAGTTGTCCTCAGTATGAAAACACAGATCTCAAAATCCTACAGTCACTGCTGGAAAGGGTTCAAATATGCAAAAATGTTTGAAAACTGATGAATCTGCAGGACCTGGAGGATTTTCCTGAAGAACAGAGTTCAGTTTAACTGCTCAGAACAAACAAGAGACTCATGAACAACCAGACATAGATCATCAGGTAACCACACACAGTATTGAGAATCAATGGTTCACATACTTATGAATGGGGTTATTTTAATAAATTCAGCTATTGTTTTGTATTGTGAACTAAATGCAAACATCTTTTATGTAAAATATCTTACTTAGGACAGTACTAAACAAAAAATAACATACACTTTTTATTATCCCTCTTATTTTATTAAAATAATTCTCATTTTCACAGATTCTGCAAGGGGTTCACATACTTTTTCATGCCGCTGTATATAAATAAAATAATTACAAAACCAGTTATGCTCCATGGAGGAACGAAACACAGAATCCTCATTCAGCAAAGGACATGAGATGATCATAAGCTATTATTTATTGAAATGAGAAAGTCAAGCTATCATAATAAATCCTTTTTAAAGATGAATTCCTGCCAAGACTTTTCCCAGCCCAGTGACATTACACATACATAGCATGTAAAACACAAAATTGTGAAACTGTAAGACCTCTTCAGCAAGAAAAATACATAAATGTAGAATTACTCTCAGATCTCCCCACACAACGTGTTCACTTTATCACATCAGCTGATAAAAAGTGAGCTAGCAGAGGCTTGAAGTTGGTCAGTAATGTAGAAGACATCCCACACATTACCGCCACCTGATAAAGATCAATCGTTCAGCCTGAGACCGCAATGCTGTTCACGTTTGCCGAACATCTGGAAAGCAAGCAGACATGCAACCGTTTTTGCATTTTGCATCAAAAAAGTAAAACTAAGACTTAAGCCGTGTTGTGTGGAACCGAAACCAGGCTGTTGTGTAAGTATAACACCTCCTTATTATATTCCATAGTGTCTTTAAAATGCCATACAGAATGTCACAATTCTGTCTTCACTTTGTGCATGAGGTCTTTCTGGTCAATCATTTCCAGTTGTCTATTCCAGCGGTGGTAGGCCAACAGAGCTATATTCTTAGCTGCCACCGAGCTCATTTCCATCGCACTTCCAGCCCATTCGATTCCATTGAGGAAGTACAAGTTATCGTGCAGCACCACCTGAGGCAAACCCTGGGTGCTTCCATAATGAGGGTACGCCAACCAATCTGTGACCTGCACTGAGTAGTAGGACTTAAAAAGGGTCTTCAGCTCATTCTTCTCCAGAGGTTTTGGGGAAAAGACCTTGTAAACTCCGGCCTCCTGAGGCTGTTTTCTGCGGAATCCGGAAGTTATGTTGACCGGACAGACGCTGGCAGCGCTGTTGAAGAAAAGTCCAGGAGTGTCTTTAGTAAGGATGCTGGAAAACGGGAAAAGCTTTGGGTCGGGGAAGCCGAAGTAGGTGCAATTTAGGTAGCCGTGGATGATGGAGGCCACAGTTTGGTGGTAGGAGCCCGGCATTTCTGGGAGTTGTGGCTCAAAGCCCTGGAATGAGATTCCCGAGTTGACGTTTTGCTGGAGAGGCGTCGCGACTACTACAATGTCATAGAGCTCCGATGATTTCTCATTTTGAGAGTCGTAGGTGAGCTCATACTGGTGGTCATCTCCTGAGGGAAAACAGTTTCATTTATCATTCAAAACAAACAACACATTTTTAAGGTGCGTTAAAGTCATTAGCTCTTTCCCCCGCCAACGTTTACTAAAAAAGTTGCCAGTCAGCGGCAGGATTTTTGATCATATTCACAAAACTTTCATGGACCCCCAGAATATTTTATTGTATAAATATGTAATCAGTCAATATATCAAAAGAAAGAACAAAAAAAAGCATTTTATTCTAACTCCCCTAATTATTTTTTTAAATCGACACTTGAATGTGGGTGAGTTTCAATACCTGCATTTCCCACTAGGGATATATTAGGGATCTGCTGATAGACGCCTGCTTTCAAACACTCCCGTGTGTATCTGTGTAAGCGCTCAGTGAAGAGCGTCAAAGATGTCTATTTACAACATGTTTTTGAGGTGATCACTGTAGCCAATCACAGACATATCTGATGAGCACGTGAACACTATGGCCAATCAGAGGTGTTTACGAACCTGCTCAACAGCGCTCAAAATGCTAGGGGGAAATGCTGGTATCATCACATCTTTTTAAATTTCAGTATCAGTGACGGTACTTGTGACAACCCTAGTTTTCGACATTTCGTTTGATAACATGAGGCAGTTTTGATCGATATGCCGTTGAATGTTTGGTGATCACCTTAGCTTATATGTGCCTAAACAACTTCTATCCACTCTTTCTGGTTTATGCAGATCATCTTCTTTGCTTGTTTTTGGATCTGGGGATGCTGTACTATTTTTTTAGAAGATCCGTAACAGCGCCCCAAGTGAAAACACGGATTGCAGGGAAAACTCTTAAAAAAAAAGGTTCTTTATTGGCATCGATGGTTCCATAGGCCATGTTCACACAGCAACAGAATACGGTTGTCAGTCCTGTATTTGAGTCCTTAATACGGTTACGTTAGGGCTGGGCGATATGGCAAAAATGTAATCTCGATAATTTTTTCCCATATTGATCGATAACAATATATGTTTTGATATATAAACTGTTCATGCTGCCAGCTTTAAAACAGTATCCCAACTATGACTAAAGCCACAAAAATTTGAGGGTTCATTAATTACATTTTAAAGTATAGTTTATTAACAAAAAACAGATTTGGCTTTAAAAAATTTAAACAACTTACTAACTTAGCGTGTGACTTTTAATTATAAACAAGCCCGAAATACGCCGGGACTCTTATTTTGAAATGTCTACACAATTGCGGGCTGATCCTTCAGTTTCTTACAACCGTCTAAAACATTTTATATAAAGGCCATAAAGTAGACATTGTAATAATTAATCAACTCGAGTTCATTAGCAATCGCTTGGCTTAAATCTGCGCTTTTCATTGACTGAGAATCACTTTGAAGCAGTCTGAAGCGTTGCGCGAGCCTGTGGATGTGTAAAACGCGCAACAGCGCCGCCTTGTGACTTTGCAACATGCAGCGCTCTTTGTGAAATATCCACCGCATCTCTGCAGTGCACGTGGGAATGTCAGCGGTAGTAAACAGTTCTGACGCACACAAAACGAGCAGGTACGAAACACGTAGGGCGAGGGGAGATTTTCCACTAGTTAATCGATCGCGGATGGTTTCATTATCTTGGGCGGATACAAAAGTATGAGAGGATAAAAATAATAAAAGCATAAATGTGTCTCCAAATATACTTGGGCGGCCGTTAATATACCTGGGCGGCCCACCCAAGTAAAGTCTATGTGTGGGAAGCACTGTGATAGGTTGGTTGTGTTGCCAGTCTTGTTTTTCACCATCCGATTACATATTTTACAGATCGTTTTAATCTGCGCCTGGTCGCTTTTAAAATAACCAAACCACTTCCACATAACTGAATTCGTGCTACCTTTTTTGTAGACACTTTCATCATTTTTGGATAACTCGAGGTTAGTTTCACTTTCGTCGCTGCTTCCACTCATTTTTGTCGTCCTTATGTCGAGTTTGCTTTGCAAAGTGCCGTAGGAAATTGACTTTGTTCTTTGACGTGAACGTTAAAAGCTGCACGCTGATTGGCTGTTGTCGCATATTTCTGCAGTATGACTGGCTCTTATATTAATCCATATCGAGTAAAAATGCCTAGAGCTTATCATCGTTATCGACATATATTTTATCGCGATTCGATATGATATCGTTTATCGGCACAGCCCTAGGTTACGTTCACATACATTACGGTTATTTACGGGAGTGACAACCAAACTCACACCCGTAAATTTTCAGGACTCACAACCGCATTCTCGGAAAATTCACGCTGTGTGAACGGAACAGGACTGGACAACTAGTTGTCGGTCACTTCATACAGTGCGAGAGAGACGCTATGCTAAGGAGTTTCATGTGTGGTTTCACTTTCAGTAACTTACAGCTAGGGAAATATGAGCTGTGTGTCATCTGCAGATTTTAGATCCAGTCTTCACCGGAGCCGCTCCCATCAGTTTTGTGTTCTATGCGCGACTCAAATGCCGTGTCATGCGCGAGAAACTGCAAAGGAGGTGAGACGCGAGTGCAACGGTTAAATGTGTCCAGCTAGTGCTTGTTTACATTAAAGCTGCTGTCGGTTAATGAAGATTTGATGAATGATCTGGACTCTGTCCTGTCAAAAGTGATAAGACTTTTCAGTTTTATGGACGTCACCATCTTTGATATAACTTTGGTCACTGTCGCTATGGTAAATAGTAAGAGAATACGGGCTTTACTCCTGTTGCACATTCATACAGACAGTATTTAAGACGCTACTGTAAGTTGCTGTGTGAACGGGACATTTCGAAACTTACATCTGCAAGTAAATGCGGTTGTCAATCCCAAAAACTGACAGTGTGAACATGGCCATAAAGAACCTTTAACATTCATAGAAGCTTTCCACTGGACAAAGATCTTTTAAGGTTCTTTAGATTATTAAGATGTTTTTCACACTAAGAAAGTGCACCTATTATGTAAAATTCCCTTTTACATGATGTTTGGACATAAATGTGTGTTGGCAGTATGTGAACAACCACCCTATAATGTTAAAAATCCACCCACAACTTTTTTTTGAATCCCCATAAATCATAAGCAGAGTCTCAGAACAAGCCGTTCACAGATTCTGGGCAAACTGACGTCACTTTGCACAGGCCCCGCCCACGACTGCTGATATACTCTGCCGTATTAGCCCTGAGCAAGTTGCACACAGTCCACCAATTTCTCCAGGCCGGAGCAGCTGTAGCAACAAGAATGCTATGGAGGTGTTTTGTTGATAGATGTAGGAGTGAACATAATAGTTTTTATTAACTCCCGACATCTGAGCCGATGAAGACGCAGTGGATTAGTTTTATTTTTGAAGGGAATGCGGCCCCATATACCTAAATTCATTTATGTCTGCGCGAATCATTTTACACCAGACTGCTTTGTAAACGAGGGTCAATACCAAGGGACAATACAAAACACAGGTTGAATCAGTACCAACTGTTCGTGATGCAGCTTATAGTCTCTGGAGCTATATCGGTTACAGCAGTAATAAAGGGAAGAGCATGCACTTTATTACAGTTCATCCAAGTTGTTCTATGGATATAAAACTTCCCAGTTGTAACTTGTGTTTTTGTGTATTTCGCTGATGATAATGAAAGGGAGAGTGTTTATGGATTAGACTTTAATGCGCACTTCTTGTACTGTGTTTTATTCAGCTCTTACGGTGATTTTCTGAAGCGAAACGGACACTTAATCTTTTGTGTGATGTACAAAAAAACTTCATAGAACTCATCAGTAAGTTTTCGCCATCATTCGGACGGGGTCCACAACAACAGGCTTGTACTAATAGAGGATAAATGCAAGATGACAACATAAGTTATTACTTAACTTATAACAAGTTATTTATTCAACAATTTCTTCTATTCTGTGTCAGTTTCCTACGCTGTTTATGTTGTAGAGAATGGGTTCTACGTCAGAACGGCAGCTCAGTATTGGCCCAGTATTGTTACAGCCACACCAGTTCATTTGTGTGTATAATAGTGCGTTATGTGAGCGTATCTCTGCGTGTGTGCAAGTAAGTATATTTGAGCGGGTGTGTCTGTTTTGTACTCTTGTGTAACCTCTTCCTTGCTTTTTGTTTTTTACTGCATCGTGGCTGAATTATTGATTTAATTTCACACATTTGCAAAAAGTTGCTCTGTGCTATGGTTGCGCTAGTTCATATATATGTGTGTGTGTGGGGGGGGGGGGGGGGGGATGTGTTTTTTTTT
>RJVU01059915.1:5373710-5404930 GCA_003731715.1 Anabarilius grahami
CCCCTCATTGCTGCACACTTTTTTCTGCACAGTGGCTGATTTGTAGTTTGTAACACCAAAAAATTCTCTGAGTTTTCATATTTTTTCGAATTTCCCATTCATTTCCTGCTGTATGTCGGTCATTTTTAACCGCGAAGGAGCCAAGTGTGACAATTTTTTTCCGACCCTTTAACTGAATCATGTCCATGCTTTTCTTGTATGTTCACATAGCTAATATGACAAAAGTAATTCCTTTCCAATGAAGCAAAAAAATTAGTAAAATTTCAAAACGTAAAATGTTTCGGTCATTTTTGTTCATTTACATGTTCATACAACAAAATATTCTAGGGCCTGAGAGTTTGATCAAAAACTGACTTAAAAATAAAATGGGGAACAGGGAAAGAGTTAAAAGATTTTTCCTTTTATTTATTTTTGGACACTTTTTTTTTTGTCAGTGACACAAAAATGGCAGAGACCACTGGGACTGTGGCTACTATCAATGTGGGAGAAGAAGTCAACTAGAATTTCCTACTAGCCAAGAACAGTATTTTTGGCCGTCAGCATGAACACACCTTTAGAGGTCCAGACAAGTTTTTTTTATTTTAATTTTTTTATTGACGGTTATGTGAAATACCTGTTGATCGGAGGCTAATGGTTGTAACTGGACTCTGGATGAGATTAGCTTTTGCTAGTTTAAGCAGTCCCGAGCAAACCAGCTTGTTTCCTCCCTCCACAGCCCAGAGATTGGCCTGTGCACCAGCTAGAGACACAGCACCTGTCACAGATAAGAGACCCATCAGGACAGACATGAAACCAGGCGGCGAGAAGACGACTAACACGACCTGCTGATTTTATGACCAACATAGTGTTATACTATATGTTTTGTTCCAGGATCATTCAGAACTTTCTCTTCTCCTGTAGCCTCATTTGATATTAAAAGTGCCACATCATGAAAACTTTGATGTAAAACAGTTTGATATACAATATAAACTCTCAGAACTCTGTCCAAAAACCATGGATTTAAACCGAACAACAAAAATATTAAGAAATCAGTTTTAACATTATTTAAAGATTCACACAAATGGTCACAAAATTAATTTAACTATTATATAAAAATATACACTACGGTTCAAAAGTTTGGAGATTAATGTTTTTAAAATAAGTCCCTCATGTTTACCAAGGCTGGATTTATTTGATCAAAAATACAGTAAAACTGAAATACTGTAAAATATGATTACAATTTAAAATAAGTGTTTTGTATTTGAATACATTTTAAAATCACTCCAGTCTTCAGTGTCACATGATCCTTCAGAAATCATTCTAATATGATTTTCTGCTCAAGAAACATTTATTATTATTATTATCGGTGTTAAATTAAAAGTTGCTTAATAACTGCTTACTTTTTTTGTGGAAACCAACATAAATTTTTTCCTGATTCTTTGATAAATAGAAAGTTAATTTGAAATAGAAATCTTTTGTAACATCATAAATGTCTTTAAATAAATAAATGCCACATTTGATCAATGTTATGCTTTAAAAAGTATCACTCGCCCCCCCCAAAAAATACAAATCTTTCATAGATTTTTAGTGTATTTTTAATTGATGCTTATGCTTTAATATTATATTATACATATAATAAAATATCATTACAATACTACATGATGACAAAAAATTCTTATATCTCTTTAATATTTTTATATTATATTTTATATTTTTATACACTATATTCATATTATATTCATATTATATTCACTATATTCATATTTGAAGACACTTCATGCCTTCAAATATGAAAATTATGTGATAATTCGTCACTTTTAGAATTAAAAGAAAGCGAAAAAGAAGATTAGAATTCTTATAAGTGTATAAAATATGAGAAGCTAAATGTATCATTCTAACACCTATAAAGAAAATGATGTGCGTACCAACAAATGCAGGGATGCTTATGTTCTGGCCGTAGTTGACCCTCATGATCGGGGCTATGACTTCATCAATGAAGCGCTGGGAGACGCCCAATTCTAACAGAGATTCGGAAAGAGAGCGGCGGGTCATGTTGATGAATCCTGAACCCCCGAGAGAATGCAGCAGCTCTTCCACTGAACTGAAGGCATAGCCATGGGCCTGATATTTATAGATTCTGACAGAAAAGGAGAGCAAAATGAGTCAAAGCAAAAGAGAGGAAGGAGAGGATGATGATGAGACAGTTCATTTGTTAAATGAAAATCAAATACAAAAGCTTGAGTTACTCAGCTCGGACTGCAAACTGCAGACTTCAAGGTTCCCCAACACTAAAGTTAAATCATCTTACGTCTTTATGTTTTTCAATAACAGAGAATGCACCAGTTGGATAATTTCCCAAAAAGTGGTTTGACAAGTGCCTCTTTCTTTCAAGTTTTTCAGTATTACCTATTGATGCTGCAGCAGGACATAATCAAAAGGCTTTTTTTTAAAGTGCCCCTATTATGCTTTTTCGAATATTACCTTTCATGCAGTGTGTAATATATCCATTTGTGAATGTAAAAGGTCTGTAAAGTCTTTTAAAGATGAAAGAGCATGATAACAACTGATCCTGGAATGTGCCTGATTTCAGTGCTTGAAGTGGAAAAATAAAAGTGCCGGCACTCCCGATGCTCGGTTCAAAACGTGTTACTGGAGAAGGGAGGGTGCAGCGGGCTTCCGTACGTGCAAGATGTCGGAAGTGCTGGTACGCAAGGAAAACTGGCGGTACGCTGAAGGTAAAAATAGAGAATTGCCAGTACTGTTGTGAAACGCCGCCTCCACAGAAGAAATCAACGCCTACTTCATCATTGCAACGTTAGCCCCGCCCACTGGCGAGTTAGTGAGATGAGGAGGAGAGAAGAGCGATACAGGACTAAAAATAACATTACCCTTCAAAGGATCCTAATGCTAGGAATATGTTTATTTATTTTCAACAACAATGTAAATCAATCGCATTTTGGCATAGACTTTGCAAACAGACTTTTACGATATGGACTCGACAGTAATGCAACAACATGTAAGTAACTAACGCCTGATCTGATATGTAATGATTAATGTACAGTCAGATGTTCTTTGTCTATGTGTCAGTAAATCAAAGCAGTGACTAAACGGTCAACTTCACGTCATTCCTCTTAGTAGGATGAAAATAATCTGTTATTTAAACAGTGATTAAATTATATATAGAAAGCGATCAAAGAACGCTCCCTTTACAATCGCTGGAGCTGTCAATCAAACAGCTCGAGTTTATCAGTGGCTGTGTTCTGGACTCGCGTCAAAACTCCCATTTTATTCAGTGAATCTCTCAGTTATACCACGTTTGCATGATGAGAGCATTCGTTAGTGTGCAGAAATTGAGTTGCAATGACGAGATCTCTGCTTTCATGTGCTCAACAACATGTCTGTGATCGGCTACAATGTTCATCTCTGCAACCTTTCATGCCACGATCTAAATATAATGCCATAGATCTAAATGTAATGCTATAATCAGCACTTTTCACAATTAGTTAACCTTGAGATCTGTAATAGTAAAAATGTGCTAAAAGTTTTTGAGAGAGTAACACTTATTTCATATGAAAAGATGTTAGCCAAAGAGAGCAGTGGGCGTTTACACTGAAGTCTCACAGCAGACACGCCTCTTAAAACAGAGCGTTCAAATCAGAGGGCTAAAATCAGGGTGGGGAAAATGCCTTTTATTTCTAAATGATGACAATAATGACAATTTTTGATGTAAAAAGCATACTAACATTATAAGTGCACCCCAGGAAACATTATAAAACAATGCAGTTCATGACCCCTTTAAATTCTAAAAAAGGTAAATAGATAAATAATAATATACTAAAAAACAAAACAAAATTGCACCAGTAGGTGGCAGCAAGGGACTGACTTTAAGAGTGAGTGAGCTGACGTTATAAGGATCAACCGACAAGCAAAGCGGCTTCAGGGTGAAGCTGAATCTGACGCTTCACTTCAAAGAGATCAATCCAGTGACCAGCATGTCCCAGAAAGGATAATGTGACAAAGATATCGCGTTTCTCATTCAAACTAATTTTTTCCCCATAAATATATGATTGACCTGAAGAATGAAAGCTGTATCATATACTTGGAAATATATGAGCAATATCACACTCATAGCCATGTGAAATGGCTCTATATCTATATCAGATGGGCTGTAGCGTTAATTTTGCGTGAAAAGTTTGTATTTGTGTTTTATCGAAAAAAAATTAAACACTAATTTCATGTATATTGTTTTTCAATATTTCAAGTACCTTTTCATAAATATGGCTGTTTTCAAGGCTTTTCCAGGACTTGAATTTCAAAAAGTCAAATTCAATTACTTCAAACACTTTAAGCACCTTGTATGAACCCTGTTTAAAATAGAATAATAGGGGCAGTTTAAAATGAAGCAGCCTTACGTCGCAGCCCACCAATACCACTTGCTATTGCTATTCGGTGGCAGGTGGTATTTATAATATAAGGGGAGGGGACCTTCTCATTCTGTAACAGGCATGGATTGAAATTTTTACGGCCCAGTCGCTGTGTTCAGAACAGGAGACAGACACTGTGTTAAAGTCACTGGAGTATTTTTGCAATGATGACATCAAAATATTTTAGTAGAATTGTCTCTTCCACTGATCATTTCGTAAGATGTGAGACTTAAGCATACGCACGTTCATAGACATAAAATATACACTACCGTTCAAAAGTTTGGGATTGGTACGATTTTTAATGTTTTTAAAAGAAGTTTCGTCTGCTAACCAAGACTGCATTTATTTAATTAAAAATACAGTAAAAACAGGAATATTTTGAAATATTATTACAATTTAAAATAACTGTTTTCTATTTGAATATATTTTACAAAGTAATTTATTCCTGTGATGGTAAAGTTGAATTTTCAGCATCGTTACTCCAGTCTTCAGTGTCACATGATCCTTCAGAAATCATTCTAATATGCTGATTTGCTGCTCAATAAACATTTATGATTATTTTCAATGTTGAAAACAGTTGCGCACTTTTTTTTTCAGGATTCCTTGATGAATAGAAAGTTCAAAAGAACAGCATTTATCTGAAATACAAAGCTTCTGTAGCATTATACACTACCGTTCAAAAGTTTGGGGACAGTAAGAATTTTTATTTTTATGAAAAGAAATTAAAGAAATGAATACTTTAATTCAACAGGGATGCATTAAATCATTCAAAAGTGACAGTAAAGACATTTATAATGTTACAAAAGATTATATTTCAAATAAATGCTGTTCCTTTGAACTTTCTATTCATCAAAGAATCCTGAAAAAAAATATTGTACTCAAATATTTTGTACAATTGTACACAATAAATGTTTCTTGAGCAGCAAATCAGCATATTAGAATGATTTCTGAAGGATCATGTGACACTGAAGACTGGAGTAATGATGCTGAAAATTCAGCTTTGCCAACACAAGAATAAAACTGCACGTGCGCAAGATATTTATGAAAATAGAGTGCATTAGTGGCCGCCCACTAATGCACATTAGTTCCGAAAAATCAACGTTAGTTCCGAAAGTTTTTTTTTTTCTTTCATTCCATAAGTCTTTGTTATAAGCCATAAACCAAGTCAACCAGCTATGAGATGAATCACAACAAATTTTTTGGATCAAAAAAGTATCTGAAAATCTGGCAAAAATACAAAGGTGTGCCTATTTGTGTACTTAATTATAAACGTATATAATTTAAAAGATTATAAAGTGCCTGAACATGAATAGATGTCTGAACTGGTTTTAATGTACTACACCCTTTCCCTCACCTCATAAACTTCTCCATGATCTCCTCCACCCACATCTGCAGGCGGATGAAGCTGATCCCATAGCGCCACCACAAGCGAAACAAATCCAGCAGGTACCAATCAGTCTCCTCCAGAATGAACTCCTCTCCATTGAACACTGCCGTTTTCCCAGCAACATTCTTACGATACTTCAGCCCTGCGGACGGGTTACATGAGATGAGCAAAAAGCATTGAAGAGAACAGGTTCATACTTTATAACATGCATCTTTAACTGTACTTACATTTTAAAAGAATTTGTTAAGTGCAGTGTACTTATTGCGTTCATGTTGTATTGCAAATTCAATGCTATTGAGGTGGGATACAGGTAAGGTTAGGGACAGGTCTCGTGGTATTAGTAGGTTTAAACTAGGGTTAGTTCACCCAAAAATAAACATTCTGTCATTAATTCGGAACACAAATGAAGATCTTTTTAATGAAATCTGAGAGCTTTCTGTCTCTCCATTGACAGCTATGCAACTGACACTTTCAAGACCCAGAAAGGTAGCTAAGACATCATTAAAGGTGCAGTATGTAAGAATTTTGCAGGAAAATATCCAAAAACCACTAGGCCAGTGTTCTATATTTTGTTCACTTGAGTACTTACAATATCCCAAATGTTTCCAACTATTTGTAAATTTTGCAATTTTAACCAAGGCTCCGGGACGTGTGAGGAGTCGCCTGTCAATTGCGTCATACCCGCGTTACCCTCAGTTTTATTTTGTAGAAACCATGGAAACACCAAAGACGCTTTAATATATTACATGTTTTAATAGACAAGGGAACAATTGTTTTTATATTTATAGACAGAAAACTAATTGTTATATAGCTCAACACATTTAGTCTTATTGTTTAAATCTAATTTTCTTGATTTTTTGCGAGTATCATGCTTTACCATGCCTCAGAGAAAAACACTATTTTGTCAAGTAGCTAACATAGCATAAACAGATGCAGCTTTATTTTTATTAACAGTAATACAGCATTTTCTCCATCATATAATACGTTTTAAAATTAATTGCATGCCATTTGTCAACACAAGACATCCAGCATTTAATATAATGTTCTAAAATCGATCTATCTTACTGCAGTGTGTCTCAAACAAGTGTCTCACAGCAGCGCCGAGCGAACGCACAGAGTAACGTTATAACATCATTTTCAACACACTCAAATGTATCTAATGTGATAAACAGAGCTGTGTTACCTCATACTCATGACCGGAAAAGCGGAAGCAGCGCCGGCGACTGTGGCATAATAAAAGTCCCGCTGCTCGTGAGGCGTGTGTTGCGCAATCGCTCCAGCTCCTCGTTCAGCTCCACAACACTCGCTCCTGCTCTGCTTCATACTACAGTAACGCTAATAATCGCATCCATGAACATGATTTCTTCCCGAGTCCTATCCCTATTCTTTTCCACCGACAGCTTGAGATGAAGACCACATGTCCCAAGATTCCGCGCTCAAACAAGGCGTCATCAAGCTACACCTTTGTTTTGAATAGACCTCTAGCGGACAGAAAATATTACATAGTGCACCTTTAAAGTCATCCATGTGACTCCGGTTGTTTAACCTCAAGTTTATTAAGCGACGCGGGGGCTTTGTTTGTGCAAAAAACAGAATTTACCACTGTATTTACAAAATATTAGTCTCCAAAGCGTGTTCACGAATGAAACATGATGCATGTGTATTGTGTTGACACGATAGCAGACGTTGTTACATATACGTGTGTTGGAGATTAATAATTTGTAAATAAAGAGGGTTTTTTTTGCGCAAAGGCTGTCAATGGAGGGACAGAAAGCTCGGGTTTGGAACGACATGAGGGCGAGTAATTAATGACAGAATTTTCATTTTTGGGTGAACTAAATCTTTAAAGGTTGGTTAAGGAGTAAGGGAAGGTCAACAGTGTAATTATAGTTGTAATTACAGAAATGAATTACATTTTGAAAAACATGTATGTACAGGTCAATGAAATGATGGGTCATTTTTTTGTCCAAAGGCCTTAATAATAATACAAAACAAAGATATGACATCCAAAGTATGTAAGGTAGTACAACTAGATCTCTTTTATCGAATCCAAAAGGTTTTAATTATATTTTGCAACATATAAAGGTATTTTAAAGATTTTGAAGTGTCAAAAGGTCATTCATTTGTGATTAAAATACCTTAAAATGTAATAAATGTATATATTTTTTATTCTTTCATGATTTTATAACATCATATATCAACATAGTGCAAAATGGTATTAAAATTTGTGTGTAGAAATTGTTGATTTGTTATGAGAAAGAATGTCCAGAAAAATGAATTTCATTGATGTCATTTGGAGTAACCAATATAAAGGGACCATTTTGGATCAAGTCATGCGGTCAATATCATGTGACATCATTCAGAGACCACCATAAAACATGGAAAATGTTGTAATATTTTAAAAACTTACTAGTACTAAATATAAAAATGTTTGATCGTACTTTTGCTAACTAGCTAGTAAGCTAATTAGCTAGCTATCTAGATATAAACCTGTTAGCATTGTTTGAAAATACTGTCATTCAGTATAACCAAAAGTGTCATTCGGTAAAACCGAAATTTTGGTTAAACCTAATGACTTTTTTGCTGACAAATTTTGTCCATCTAGTAAAAAATGACAAAAGCAGTGTTAATTGATTATAAAAACCACATAATCTCATTGTTAACACTTAAAGGCCCACTGAAGAGTTTTGGAACACGCAGCATTATTCAATGTGATGACGTAATTTCAACTGAAACAGGAAGACAGGGCGATATATCGAACAGCCCCGCCCCTTTTTTTTAAATAGCCAATAGCGTTTCGTTTATGTTACAGCTCGCAAGAGCCGTCAGACTCTGTAAAACCTCAGTTTCCTTCTAATCTCTAACCGTTTCTTCTCATAATGCCCTCTATATCACTTTAAAATACATAATTCTGTGCAGAATTCAAATGTGGTTTTGTGGTCTGTGCCGACTCGCGCAAATGATCCGCTCTGTGCTCTCGTGTCTCTGGACCAGAGCAGACTGTGCTCGCGCTGCAGCGGTTCATGTGACACTACCGCGAATACGGACTTTATTCGCGTCAAAGGAAAGCATATTTATCTCTATATAGTGCACTATGTGCCATTCACCATGTAGAAACTAGTAAATGTGTGAACAAATTACCGATTTCAGCCGAGGCTTCAGCGTCTGTAAGAGTGTAGGAGGGGGCGGGACTTCAGATCCTAGAGAGCATTTGATTGGACAGAAGATTTGACGAGAAGCTGAAGTGCGATGTGATGTCATGAAAAACCGTTGTCCATTTTAGCGGAAGTGAGAGACTAAGTTTTGAATGCTTATATTTACTAAATGCGAATTTTGTCATTGTTTTGGAACACACCAGCTTATTCATATTAACATATTCATACTAAAAGCTAAAAAAAACTTACATTTTGATTTCAGGGGGACTTTAATAAAAGTTAAACAAAATTAATTATATTTTTTTTACACTTTTAAAAACCTTATTCATCAATGTCCCGCACACAATAAGTGCATTATATCAAAAGAAAATGTTATATAGCATCCTATAAAGTGGGACTGAAAACAGAATTAACTCACAGCAACTGAAGTGTAGTGTTTTACATTTCTCAGTACTAATTCAGTAACTAACTACTAAATTCTACATCATTTTAGCAATATGAAAACAACCCAGCAATATGAATTATTTTAGCAATATGACTACAACTAACCCAGCTGCTGGACAAAGTCTTGCATGTGAAGGTTGAGGGAATGAATGATGGATCCACCGGACTCGTAGTCTTGGTGGTTCACGGTAACAGTCGCCAGACGACCACCGACTGACCCTTTCTCAAATACATCAATTCTCACTTCCGGCCCGAAGTGTTGCCTAAGGAAATGAGCTGTAGCGGTTCCTCCGATTCCAGCTCCAACAACAGCTGCAAACACAACACGAGTGATGGGACTGCATCATGTGATGTTTTCTTTACAATGCCTATATAATTCATATCATGAAGTTTTGGCCTACCTATTTTAGAAGGCGGGGCACCATCGAGTTTTGCAAAATCCGAATCCGCCAGTACATGCAGAAAAGAAAGCAGAACAATCAGATACTGATTCATGTTTGTTTATATCAACCGACACTCCTTCAGTGAACAGAGGATGCACGTGCAGTACATGAGCCTTTATGCATTTCTTCTCAGCTCTTGCCGATTGTAAGAGAGGGATAATAAATAAAAAAGTAATAAATATATCATAAATATCTGATTATTTTGATGAATGTCGCTTCTGCAGAACAGTACACGTATTCATATTTGCTCGCTGTCCGGCAACAAGAGCGCGTGATCTTTCATGCGCACACTTCTGACCAATCAGAGCAAGAGAGACTCTCTTCTGACCAATCAGAGCGGTATAAATGTCTGACTAATCTGAGTAGGAGAAACCTTCTTTCTTCCGGGATGCATTGAAGCTTAACGATGAAACGGTTTTATTATTATTTAAATAGTTTTTATTGAAAGTTAAAAGGCGCCATACGCGATTTTAACTACTTGCCACTGATTTACACCGTCCCATCCCTTCAATTATACAAACACCGCCTTTCTAAGGCATTTTTAATCAAGATTTCTCAGTCAGGATTCAGGTGATATCTGTCAGCAGAACCTAATTTCACCAAGTACAGTATGTTCAACATCTTTGTTGATCCTGGAACAACATTCCAAGCAAAGTCAAAGTTTACAGTTTATGTCAAGTTTTGGCTTAAAACCAGGGTTAGGTGCTTCTACATCAGTGTTATTTACCTATCATTTCCCTCTGATTTTAGGGATAACTTATGGGTATAGGGATATGGTTAATTTTGGACAGGAATGTTGTTCCAGACCAGGACCAACAAAATAAGGATGACCCAGGAATGCGTCTAACTTTAAAAAATCAGGGGCCGGTTGCATAAACCCCTTAGACTAGTCTTAAAAGTTAAGACACTAATGTTTTTCTTGAAGAGCGGTCCTAATTTTTTTTAAGTCCGTTACATAAAAAGGTAGATTGGTGTAATTTGAATTGGAAAAATAACATTGATTACCCCTTGGTTAACTGCAAGTTGGTCAAACTATTTCTTAAGACACAGTCTTAATATAGTGACTAAGTTTATGCAACTGGCCCCAGGACTTGTCATCAGTCAGGTCCATTTTTTTGGACACTATGGACAGTAGCGCTTCACGCCATGTCGTAATTGTTGTAAGTCCGACTGGATTTCATCTTATAAAAAGCATTCGAGTCTTCACAAAGCTCGTAATTACAATTTGTAAGCTGGGAATTTTCGGAGAGCTCCTAATTGTACCACCTGACCCCTGCAGATTAATAGCGCTGCCATAGAAACTCATAATTCCCAGTCTGAGGATGTGAACAGCTCCGAGTAGAACATCCCAGCATAGGACAAATTTGTGTGGAATTCAAAAAATGACCTAATGTGATTGGGAGCGGTCAGAAGAATCGCACCAAGATGTAACAACAGGAGCGATGTTGGTGCCCAAAAAGATGTTTATTATAGTAGATGTGCAAAAATATGCAAATAAATATGGTTATTAAGAGCGAAAATAAAACAGGTTATCAATAAAACAGTTTAAAAACTAGAAATGTTAAGTACTAAAACAGTACCAACTCTCTTCTTTAACTATTGAGGCCAGAGTTTCAGTGCGCTCAAGCAACGCTACAATAACCTTGTTCAAATTCTCTCAAAAACCATGATCCGTCGTCCAATCCTCTCTTCCACTAGAGACGCTGTCTTAAATACACATATTTTCCTGCCTAATAATTGGAGCATACCATTTAAAAAAAATAAAAATAATTAACTCTTGCCTCATCATATGATTAATAAATAAATACACAAGATGATTAAGAACAAGAGTTAAAACAAGTCAATAAATATGAGGGATAAAACCAACACATACATTTGCAGTTGCACAAACATTTCAATAGCTAAAATGAGCGCTCCCATGCAGTTTGAGCTTTATTTAAAACCACACCCACTAAAACAGGAAATATTATTGAATGCATTGGAACAGTAAGAAGACAGTCAAAACAGTGATGGAAGACATATCAGACCTAACATATATTATGCACTTCAAAAATATCAGCATAGTCACAAAATAATTAATATTTTACCTGCAATATGTATAATGCCTTAAAAATTCAAAGCACAAGAGAACTAAATTTCATATAAAATTAGAATTTTAAAATAAAAATTAGAAAATTAGAATTAAAAAATTTAAATAAATTAGATTTAATTAATATAAATACAATGACAAAATGAAAAATAATATTAAAAATAATAAATATTAAAAGTCGTTATTTTGTTTTTTGTTTTTGGCAAACAAAAAGTATTCTCGTCACTTCAAAACATTAAGGTTGAACCACTGTAGTCACATGAACTGTTTTAAATACGTCTTTAGTAGCTTTCTGGGCATTGAAAGTGTTAATTATCTTGCTGGCAATGCTGGCCTCACTGAACCATAGGATTTTATCAAAAATATCTTGTGTGTGGAGCGACATGAGGGTGAGTAATTAATGACAGAATTTTCATTTTTGGGTGAACTAACCCTTTAAACAAATTAAAATCTGGTAGAAAAATTACACTATAAAAATAATGATTGGTTTAATGTAAAGTAAGTTACCTGGTTGTCTTAAAATTTGAGTTCACTGCAATTAAACATTTAAGTTAATACAATGAAGGCGATTGGAAAACTCAAAATACTATGTTTTTTGAACCACATTAATTATTGAAGTTGATTTAACAAGAAAACATGTGATAACAAATCATGAAAATAATTTTTTACAGTGTAAAGTTTTTTTTTACTTTACTATTGATTTTTGATATTTTACTAAAGGTTAAATAGAGTGTTCCAGTCAGATCTGGCCATCAGCAGGAGTGTTAGTTGTTAGTTAATTCTCGGTCAGAGAGAAATTCCCTTTTAGCCACCTTGTTTGTTTTGGAGGCTATGTTTTTTTTTCTTTGCTGATTTCCCAAACAATATTTATGCTCAAGATTAAGAGGGATTTTCTTAGAAAATCACAATGACCAGTGCCAGGAACATGATACATGATTGGATTTGCCTTGATAAAGGTCCAGGAAATGTCCCGAAAGGTTACAATAGGTTACAATATAACCTATTATATTATAGGTTACAATATAACTTATTATATTACCTATTATATTATATTACAATGTAACAATATGACATTTCAAAGACTTCTCAAGAAGAAATATTGTCGAAATACAGGCTACTCGTTCAAGTCACTGACATTTTCACCCAAAAATACAAAAACAATTATGCTTATTTGGTTATAGTTTAAGCTAGTCCCATGCTAAAATGCATGTTTGAGCTGTTTTAACTGAAAGCAATCTTGCCATTGTTTTGTCTCAAGATGTACACCAGTAATGTTTTTTCTAAGGCATGTTTATAAAAGCTCATTAAATGTCTTAATTTAACTAAGGCCTAATCCCGTCTTAATCTAAGCCCTGTCTGTGAAACCAGGCCATGATGTCTTCACTTTTCTGGAGTATATGAGGACATAATTCACTAAGCAGTTTTTTTTCCCCCTCCTTTGTTCAAGAATACTGTAAACATTAGCTGCACACTTTATATCTCCTAAACTGTGCCGTTAATCCTCACCAGTGTTTATGTTCGCTTTCACACGTTTGCACTTTTAAAGGTCAGCGTTTATTTATATGCTGTTTTCTCGTCATGAGTGGCCTGTGACTTTAGGTCATCTGCAGCCTGTGATAATCTGACTCACTTCCTCTGTCATGTGAGGAGAGAGAAAACTCGGTGGCGCAAGATGAGTCCAATAACATGATATGCAGGCACACTGAAAAATCACGATGACCGATGTCATAAATACAACTAATGAAAAGTCATCACAGGGCATTGTTTATGACCTTTACAGATATATTTTGCAGTTGTAATGGGAAAGAAATGCATAAAATGGTCAGCCTACTTTAGTGTACTGTAAAAAAGTGGTACACTGTAAAAACGAATTGTGGTGGAAATGTTTAGAATTCATCGTTGGTTTTGTTGGTTTAACTTAAAAAAGTAAGTTACCTGGTTGTCTTAAAATTTTGAGTTCATTGAAATTAAAAATTTGAGTTAATACAATAAAGGCGATTGGTTTAATCAACAGAAACTCAAAATATTATGTTATCTGAACCACATGAATTATCTAAGTTGATTTGACAAAAGAAAAAATGCTGATAATGAATCATAAAAATATCTTTTTAACAGTGTAACTGTTTTTATTCAAGTCACAAATGAACCAATAATTCATAGAGCCTACCAACAAATCAAATTTTTGAGTTAAATCAACTAGAAATCGCACTTTAAGGTAGCAATTGCAGGTTACCACTTTTTACAGTGTATAAACCGAGCAAAACACAATGCGCAGGGCATTCTCCTTTATATGGCCAAGAAAATCCATCGATTTCCAAAACAGGAGGTCTGATATTTGGCATTGTTTTGGTATTCTTGGAAACTGGGACAGTATGAATCAGGAAAGTGAAAAAGATCATCTAATAACAGCCATGTGACGGTTAGAGAGGACGAGATCTCGCACTCTTGATTGGCAAACCGAACAGGGTTAGGATTTCCCCGTCTCAACCCACGGACTTTACAGAGCGGAAATGGTGCATTAAATACTTAACCAACATTTCCTCCTCCTCTGGCGGTTGGGGTTTTCTCAACACCAACGTCGCTTACACGTAGCCTAGTCTGCAATAACAGACTACTGATGGAAAAACAATGTTATTCGATCAACCTTTATCCATTAAACATGATTGCAACAATGTGCTGTCGATGGTATGACGTGGGTCTATTATCATGGGCTAAGTGTGTTGAGCAATTACGGCTATCTTTGCACTTTGAGCAAAATGGATAGCAGTGGGACTTTCCCATGACTATGTGTGTAGTGTGGAACAAACGCCCATGCAAATGACAGTGCTAATCGATCGGTTTATATAGGGATGCTGCACTGAGCGAGTAGGCGGCAGAAGAGCTTTCTGCATGTGTCTTATCATTCACGGCAGGTGCATGAGAGACATGATTCAGCATCCGCAATATGGTACTGGTACCGAAATGACTCACCGACAACAGATGATGTGGACCTGTCGAGAGAAGAGGGGAAAACTAAAGGTAGGTTTAAAGAGGTGAGTGCAGATAAAAAGCAGATAAATGACAGATGCACACGTGGGTTGAACAAGTCAATGCACTGTAAGAAAATGTTTTCATCATTTCTTATCGCCACTTTTTTTCTTTTGTCAAATCAACTTAGATAATTCATGTGGCTCGGATAACATAATATTTCGAGCTTCTTTTTATTAAACCAATCGCCTTCGTTGTATTAACTCAAATTTTTTATTTCAATGAACTCAAAATTTTAAGGCAACAAGGTAACTTACTTTTTTAAGTTAAACCAACAATCATTTTTTACAGTGTGGAGTTGAAAGATGTAAAAAAAAAAAATAAAGTGTCACAAAGAGTTGAATGGCATTTAAAATAAAAACGTATCAATGTATAATTTCAGTTCAGATTCATCATAAATGTTGAAAATACTACATGTAGTATACTGGAAGCCATTTGTGAGGCATTTTTGTAACAGCTTTCAACGCATTTAAATACACTGAAGACTTTTTATGAAAGAAATTATTCATTTTAATTTAGCAAGGATGCATTCGTTGATCAAAAGTGACAGTAAAGACATTTATAATATTACGAGAGATACGACGTGTGACGGTTTCCACAAAAATAATTAAACAACACAACTGTTTTCAACACTGATAAGAAATTTCTGACAGATCATGTGACACTGAAGGCTGGAGTCATCACAGGAATAAATTACATTTTAAAATATATTCAAATGGAAACGTTCTTTTAAATTGTCTTTACTGTATTTTGACCAAATAAACTTTAAGATTTTCAAAATCTTATCGACCCCAAACTGTAATGAAAAGTACAGTCTGTGTTTTATATATGAGATTTAAAGTGAAATAATATAATTTTTTTTGAGATGTTCTAATGATAACATACACACATAATTAACAAAATTAGAATTTAATAAACTCAAAACATTTGAATGATCTTTGGTCTTAGTTTAATTCATATTTTGTTTTGTTTTTTATTCTTGCGAGGAAGTTAACTGAACCTGACAAATATTAGTTAGATCCATTTGTGCATGAAGTACTTTCAAGAAAATGCTTTGAACAAATACAGAATTGCTGGAATCGAGAGAAAACGTTGTGCGACACACAGTAATAGTACCTTATCTAACACTTATATAAGAAATAATCTTTTTTTTTTTTTTTTTGATGATGATGATGATGATGAATGAATGAATGTTTATTGACGTTTCACACAAGTTTCATTTCGTTTTTTGCTTATAGGTCAAAAAAACCTCCTGCTTGACAGATTTGCATCACTCATGGATGTTAAACTGAGCTCTTGGCTTTGAGAACTGAATTCCAAGGGTGTCTGCTTTATATTCAGCCCACGGAGTTCAGTTCTTAAGTTTGGATGCTCTTTGCATCTGCTCTGACCTACGACCTGAACAAACATGCCTGCTACTGGACTGGAAGGTACCGTTTATTATGCAGAATTTTTCAGCCCCAGTCCTCTTCTGCCTTTTTTAATCATAATGCAGTTCAGTGGATTCTGTCAGGTTGCGGATCATCATTAGAAATAAAATAGAAATCTATTGCTATAGTTTTGTATGGTGATTTTTTTATTAACACTTTTATTTTTTTATTCCACACTTGTAAGTGAAGATTTGTTTGGTAAAACGTGTTTTTTATGCAATAAATAAGGGTCATTCATTGCTGTATAATGTATGTATAATATATATAACTTGCCATATATTATATTTTGACATGAAACAATATCAATACGATGAGCATGTTGTGAATAATGAACCTTATATTCCGAAGTTTCAGCAGGGTTTTTTGGTTGTCCATCAATCACGGTCACACTCCACGGGTGACAGAGCTTTTCCTATATCTGCTCCCAGGTTGTGGAGCCAACTTCCAGTTGAAATTCGGGAAGCACAGTCTCTTGGAATTTTTTTAACGCATTAAAACATGTAAAAAACAAAACATATATATATTTTGTTTATGTTTATACTCTTTTGTTTAATTTATTTTGTATTTTCTTAAACAGGAAAGTGCTTTGAGAAGCTCTTTTAAAGGCACTATAGAAAATAAAGTTATTATTAATGGGAAATATGTCTGTGTTATTAACGAATGGCATTGTTTCTTTACTGTTGGTATAATATGTCACAGTTTACTTTATTTTGCTATCCTCACTTACATAAATGAACTATAGTGTCCTGCACCCACTAGTAAAAATATATAAAAAATGTCTGAATAATTTTTGGTTTGACTGTATATATAAATTATTTTACTATTGCTTAACTTTATTCCTTAAAATAAAAATTATTGTAATAAAAAAAAAACATTTTAATTGTAATATGAAAAAAATATTTGTTTATTCAGTTCAAAGAAGTGAAAATTACAATAAGGTCATTATCATTTTAAAGTGCATTAACTTTAACTGCTTCACTAAAACGGCTTTGAAGTTGTTTTATTTTAGGGTCTTTTAACTAGTTGCTTATTAGCATGCATATTACTAGAATATTGGCTGTTTATTAGTACTTATAATGCACATATTAACGCCTTATTCTGCATGACCTTATTCTACATTCTTAATCCTACCCAATACTTAAACTTAACTACCTTACTGACTATTAATGAGCAGTAAATTATGAGTTTATTGAGGGAAAAGTCATAGTTATTCGTTTATATGTGTTTATGCAGTCATCGGCAAAGGTGTGATGGAATTTATTGTTTTTGTATTACACTTTTCTACTACATCTGAGTACTAAGTTGGGTAACGCTATATTATACAGTGTCCTTGTTACACGTTACATGTAGTTACTAGTAATAACAGTAAATGATGCACAATTACATGTGACTAACCCTAAACCAAACCCTAATTTAACTCTATATAAATTTATGTTGGTAATTAATATTACTTAATATTACAAAAAAGAAAAAAAAAAGTAATAATGAGTTCATATCTGATTAACACGAGAAAAGCGCCAAAATAGCTTATCTAAAAACATTATTTCATTTCATCTGATTGGAGTAAGGCTCTATGATTTTGTCCACACAGGGCTTCACAACAGAAAAAAACCCTGATCATTTTGAGTGTTTGCTGCTAAAAAGCTCATTTTTTGTTTCATCTGACCATAGAACCCGTCCTGTTTGAAGTTCCAGAAGTGTCAGTTACTATGTTCTATGGTCAGATGAAACAAAAAATGAGCTTTTCAGCAGCAAACACTCAAGATGGGTTTGGTGCACACAGGGGTAAAAAGTACCCCATGTGTACAATGAAATATACTGCTGGATCTTTAATGTTGTGGGCCTATTTTTCTGCCGGAGATCCTGGACATCTTGTTCAGATACATGGAATCATGGATTCTATCAAATACCAACAGATAGAAAGGCAAAACCTGACTGTCCCTGTTAGAAGTCATATAATGGGCTGTGGTTGGATCTTCCAAAAGGACAATGATCCAAAAACAAACATCAAAATCAAAACATAAATGTGTAACTGAGTACAAAACCAAGCTTCTGCCATGGCCATCCCAGTCCCCTGACCTGAACCCTAAAGAAATGAGTGGAGTGAACTGAAGAGAAGAAGCACCAACATGAATCTGGGAATCTGAAGGATCTGGAGAGATTCTTCATGAAGGAATGGTCTCTGATCTCTTGTCAGGTGTTCTCCAAACTCATCAGGCATTATAGGAGAAAACTCAGAGCTGTTATCTTGGCAAAAGGAGGTTGAGATTTTCCCCCTATTTAAAATTCTTATTCTCCAATGAAAGGTTGGATTTTTGTAGATTTTTAAAATAAAAGATTAAAAGGATTAACCATGCAGATTTATTTTCACAGCCTTCTTTGGTCATATTTACCAAGGGTGTGAATAATTTTGAGCATTTTGAACAACTGTAGGTGTGGCAAAATGGCTCAATAGCACCACCTACAAAATTTCAATTAAGCGCCCTTTACGCTACGTTTCACAGAGAAGTATGAAATTCAGTAGACACGTGTAACAGCCCAGTACCTACAAAAAAAGTCATCGGGTGCAAAATCTGAAAACCCAACAGGAAGTGAGATATTTTGAATTTTCTTAGCAAAACTTTTGCAGTTTTTGCCATTTCCAGAAGTTGTACTTTAACGAACTCTTCCTAGAGCTTTAATCAGATCAATGTCATATTTGGTCAGTCTAATCTAAAGGCCTTTGCGATGTTAAATTGCGAAGATCTAGAGTTTTCGTTGGAGGGCGTGTCCGTGGCGGCCTGACAAAGTTCGATGTTTCGCCATGAAACAGGAAGTTGTTGTAACTCAGGCATACAATGTCCGATCTGCCCCAAACTTTACATGTTTTATTAGAGTCCTGACCTGAAGACATCTACATGCCAATATTCAGTTACAGTCATAGCGCCACCTGCAGGCAACATGAAATGACATGTTGTACACTGTGATTAACTCCTCATTGAGATTTAACCAGAACAACATCGTATTTGGTCAGTCTAATCTAAAGGCCTTTGCGATGTTAAATTGCGAAGATCTAGAGTTTTCGTTGGAGGGCGTGTCCGTGGCGGCCTGACAAAATTCGATGTTTCGCTATGAAACAGCAAGTTGTTGTAACTCGGGTATACAATGTCTGATCTGCCCTAAACTTCACATGTGTGATAAGAGTCCTTGTCTGAAGACATCTTCTTGCCAATATTCAGTTAGTCATAGCGCCACCTGCTGGCAACAGGAAATGGCATGCTTTACACTGTAATTCATGCCCTGAAACACATTTAAATATGCCACAAAGTACCAAACATGCTAGAAACACGTTAAATCATGCAACACTTGGCTAAGTGCTAATGTATGCGATTAACACCACGAAACAGGAAGATGTTGTAACTCAGACATACAATGTTCAATCTGCCCCAAACTTCACGTTTGACAAGAGTCCTGCCCTGAACACATCTACATAACAATATTCAGTTATAGTAATAGCGCCACCCACTGACAACAGGAAGTGACATGTTTTCACACTGTGATGCACTACTAGCAACATAATAAAATAAGCAATTGAGTGCTAAACATGCTACAAACTTAGCAACACTTAGCTTAGTTTGTTGTAACTCGAGCATACAATGCCCAATCTGCCTCAAACTTCACATGCTTGATAAGTGCCCTGGCCTGAAGACATCTACACACTAGTTATAGTCATAGCGCCACCAGCTGGTAACAGGACGTGTGGCAAATACAAATGACTGACGTAGTCCTCCTATATTTATATACTTAAATGCATATTGCCCACCGTGCTCTGTTTTCCTAAAGCCACCGGGTGGCGGTGGCATAGGTGCGAGGGCCCTTTCATCACTGCTTGCAGCTTTAATGTTAATATTAGATTTGAATTAAATCCATAAAACACATAAAAAAAAACATTTATCTATTGCTCTGTCATTTCTTTTGAAAATCAATCACCAAATATGAAAACTAGAGTCTGAAAGCTTTCAAATGCTATATAGTTTATCAAGATTACTTTAGGTTTTTATGTGCATTAAAGTAGAAAAACTTATTTTTATCAGCATACATGACAAATTATTCAAGAAACTGTAACTGAGAAAACAAAAAGGCCCTTTGGAACTTTGGAAATGTGAACATGTAAAACACCTTGGAAAATAAATAAATAAATAAATAAATAAAGCCTGCTGTGATTTCAATTATGTTGTTGAAGCTTAACTTCAATTTCAATTATGTGCAAGCACATAATGCCACTGCTCTGCCAACAATATTCAGTTTCCTTACACATCTGCAAAAGGTAGACAGTAATTTGCTTAGAGTAGTAGATTAGATAAAGTCCTTTTGGTTTGTAGTATCAGTATCAGTTATATACACTGTAGGACAACATTCAGAGTAGCTTAAAAAAAAAGTGATCTGCAAGACCTAAGCAANAATGGCAAATGTCCCATGGGTGGGGGGAGGGGCAGTCTTAAAAATAGTGGTTAAAAACATTTTTATAAATCATAAATTCAGATATTTATTCTTTGAAATTTGTACAATATGTGCATTAAAGTAGAAAAACTTATTTTTATCAGCATACATGACAAATTATTCAAGAAACTGTAACTGGGAAAACAAAAAGGCCCTTTGGAACTTTGGAAATGTGAACATGTAAAACACCTTGGAAAATAAATAAAAAAATAAAGCCTGCTGTGATTTCAATTATGTTGTTGAAGCTTAACTTCAATTTCAATTATGTGCAAGCACATAATGCCACTGCTCTGCCAACAATATTCAGTTTCCTTACACATCTGCAAAAGGTAGACAGTAATTTGCTTAGAGTAGTAGATTAGATAAAGTCCTTTTGGTTTGTAGTATCAGTATCAGTTATATACACTGTAGGACAACATTCAGAGTAGCTTAAAAAAAAAGTGATCTGCAAGACCTAAGCAAGATCTAAGCAAAGAAAATGCACACCCTCAGGTGAACCTGGGTTATTGCAGTGACAGTTAATGGGACAGCTCACCTTGAAATGAAAATATTGGCCCTTTGGCTGGAACTCTAAGAATGTAGTCTTTGAAGGCAGCGGCTATTTGCACTAAGTAAAAAAAAAATAAAAATCATAGTAATAGATGCTATATACACTAAGTCAAAATAGCGATATATTCTATTTACACTAAGTGACAATAGCAGCATTTTCTTAGCAATATGCTGTTTATACTAGGTGAAAATAGCAATAGATTCTATTTACACCATATAAAATAGCAGTTCTTTGCAATAAGTGTAAATAGTAATTAAATGCTATCTATACTTTATATTGGCAGATATTTGCACCTCAGTATTTTTAAACATTAACAGGATGCAATAATATCATAGAGTGTAAATGATTATATTTATTAAAATTATTAAATGGATGCTGCCTTATTGGGAGAATAAAAACTCTCCTTACGCCTTCCCCTAACCCTACCCGATAAACACTTTTAATATTATTCAACACTCATAAGGCAGTTTATTTCCAGTTTATTTTAAGATTATTTTCATTTTTATTGAAAATAAATGCATTTCTGATGTGATATGTGATGGGAAAATGGAGAAGAGCAAGCTCGGCAAAAGGCGGATTCGAACCTGCGTCGATCGCGGTAAAAGACAGAACTGCGAGGACTCCCTCACTGGAAGGCTGATTAAAGCAATTAAAACAATCAAAGATCACAAATAGAAATCCAGAATGTGCAATCAAAAACAGGAGAAGCACAAAGAAAATTTCAATCCTTCAGAATATCATTCAGTCTCTCAGGGAATCTTATTTGGAATAATTGTCAGAGAATGGAGCTTTCATGCTTGAAAACTGTCCTGATGTATCATTAGAAATCCTGAAGAGAGAGAAATTTGGTAATACAAAATACCACCCAGCCCTTAAGTCATTGCACTTACAATGCATTTTACTCAGCTAAGGCTTACAAGCATGTCAGGGAGACCTTCAAGTTGTGGCCTAATGGTTAGAGAGTTGGGCTTCTAACCCAAAGGTTGCCGGTTCGATTCTCATTGTAAAGGGCGCGGCCTTGGCTCGCTTTTGTGCTACAGCCTATATAATCCATTTAATAAAACGTTACATTTAATAAAATGTAAAGGCTTGTGTTGTTCAATAAATGTTTAAGCAATTTTCTGTATCACTTCTTATTACTTAACTCTTAGATTTTATGAGATGAAAGGGGGAAAAACAGAAAATCGGCATCATATATCGGCCATGGCTTACCTGATTTCTGAATATCGCCATCAGCCAGAGAAAAACCTATATCGGTGGTCCTCTCTTATAAATTGTAGTTGTGGGGCTCCTTAATTATTGGTGGGTTCTCCTAAAATTTTTGCTGGTGCTCCTAACTTTTTGAAGTTGGGAGCACCAGTGCTACCAAGTAAAAAAGTGAATTTCAAGCACTTCTGTGTGTGGCACCTGTAGCTCCCCCAATTTGCTGGCTGTGAGCCAACATGTAAACTCCTGGAGACATTCGACTGGCTTTTTGATCTGATGAATTCCAGAAATCCTATTTCCAGGGGATTTAAAAGTCCCCGAGGCCAGTTAATGAAAACACCAACATGGCCGACATTCAACCTGAAACAGAAGAGAACACAGAAATAAACATGACCACAAGCCTTCCCAGGAATCATGACAGCCCTAATATTTGCATTAAGCACGTTGTTCAAATTAAAGTCTATAGAGGTTTAATGACAGTCTTAAACTATTACATATAATACTGAATATAATGTATATTAGGGCCAATATTTGCTTGTTCTATAGTTTCTGATTTCAGTAGTAGATTAGGTTCTCAACTCTGGCCCTCGAGGTTAACTTTTCGTGCAGAGTTTAACTCACGCTAATCTCTATAGATAATGAGCGTAAACTTTTTGAAGAATACGAAAGTGCGGTTTTGGCGGAAATACTTAGAAGGCGAACATTTGTTTATAAAGAATATACATTTGACATTTTTTCGGGGAAAATAACCGATCGTTTCACTAGATAAGTCCCTTATTCCTCGTCTGGTATCGTTTAAAGCCCTTTGAAGCTGCACTGAAACTGTAATTTTGACCTTCAACTGTTTGGTGCCCATTGAAGTCCACTATAAGGAGAAAAATCCTGGAATGTTTTCATCAAAAACCTTCATTTCTTTTCGACTGAAGAAAGAAAGACATAAACATCTTGGATGACATGGGGGTGAGTAAATTATCAGGAAATTTTCATTTGAAAGTGAACTAATCCTTTAAACTACGGCAGTCGCGTACACACCTCACACACCGGATGCCGTGCGCGCATTCAAGGCAGTTGGACATAGTGGTGTTGTAGAGGTAAAAAATGATATAAATACTGTTCGGTTTCTTGCACAAACCGATCGTTTCGTGTCTTAGGACATCAATGTGTCGTCACGAGCCGCAGGGTTTCATTTGGATTTGTCTGTGCATGGTTTTTTTTACTCTCATAGATTTTGTTACCATTGACATGCATTATACGACTGACAGACTGCAACGGTTGGAGTTAAAAATCATCATTTGTGTTCTACTGAATAAACAAAGTCACCTACATCTTGGATGCCCTGGGGGTAAGCAGATAAACATCAAATTTTCTTTTTTGGGTGAACTATCCCTTTAATTGTGCACGATTAACCAGTCTTTTATCATAATGTAATAACTTGTAACTCATCTGATATGATTGTTATCACCCTTGTTCAAAAGGTTCTTTCACTCTGAACTGAAACTGCAGACTATGAATAGAAGGCATACATGGAGAACATTCTTCAGAATCTCCCTCCATTCACTTGCACAGAAATGTTCATCAGTGTCATGCAGACTTTGAGAACACTCACTCTTTCCTGCTTTGTTTAATTGTTTGTTTTTTAATTACTTTAAATGACTTTAAATTTATCTGTCGACCAGTGGTCAGGTTTTGAAGGCAGACTGTTTAATTATTATTGGACTGTAACTTTTTTTTCACGTTTGTAACAAATTGTTGTATCGTTATATTAAGTATACTGCTGCAATTGAAACCATTACTAGTTTTAAAACTGTTTTTGGCTTTTTACAAAATAAAAAACTAATAATAAACATTCTTTTGCAGTTAAGACTGGTTATTTGTATATGGCAGCATTCAACCTTATTTATAGGTAATTTTATTGTTTTTACACAATTATAGGAACACTCCACTTTTTTTGAAAATAGGCTAATTTTCCAACTCCCCTAGAGTTAAACAGTTGAGTTTTACCGTTTTCGAATCCATGGGGTCTGGCGGTACCACTTTTAGCACAGCTTAACCTCATTGCGCCTGCTGCACCCATGGTACGGCAGCAAAGTTCCTTGATTATTACGCCAGAATGAGAGTATAGTTCCTAGCCATATCGGCCTAGAAAATCGCAACTTTTAATTTTCCGTCGGTCTTAGTACACGATGTAACTACAGAAGAGTCAAGTTTTAAATAGGAAAAATATCGAAACTCTTTGGTCATTTTTGAGCAAGATGCTAACGGTCTAATCAGATTCAATGAACTATGCTAAGCTATGCTAAAAGTGGTACCGCCAGACCCAGAGATCGACTGAATGGATTCGAAAACGGTAAAACTCAACTGTTTAACTCTAGGGGAGTTGGAAAATGTGCCTATTTTCAAAAAAAAGTGGAGTGTTCCTTTAAATGTCCTTCATTAAACATTAAAAAGCTAAAGAAAATACAGAAGATTTTATGTAAAATTAGGGTTATAAACTGTATTTTATTACCAGAAAATTACTGTATTTTTACGAGACATTTATTTTCCGTTATTTTACGCCTATTTCTGGCACCCCAGCTGCTGGAAAAATTACCGTTTTTTTTTACTGGATTTTTTTTTTTACAGTGTGAGATCTAGAATTTCACATAGCAAGCTTCCACACTTTTGCCTTTTCTTTGTTTGGGTACTGCTGTCTCTTGGGAGGGGTGGAACTCCTTACACACACCACATCCAAGGAAAATAGGAGGTTATCCCTATATGTGACTCCTAATTTCTCCCAGCCACACCCATGCTGAAAACAGCACAGAAGTGCAGGCTCCTCTGCCGGTCTTCACATGTGCAGGAGGGCATTGTGTGGGAACCAAAACAAATCTTGTGATATTCTGCAGTCTGGCTCTTCACGCTGAAAACTCACAAGGCCTGTCTCTCAAGAACAAAGGCAGCCTCTCACTGTATTTGTACTCGCTAGAGCACTTCACTCTGAGCTCAATGCATACCTTGAATGAGAAAATGATGAATGGATTACAAAATGAATTACATCATGATGAGTTAAATGGATTGTTATTTAAAAGTCATATTCTTTAATAAGAGATGCAGGGGGAATGGCTTTATTGCATCAGATACAGGTCACTACTCGTACCTGATTGGTTGAGTTTTGGTCTGCTATCTCTAAACCAGAATAAAACCTGCTCCGGAGCAGGTTAGCCGTGTAGTGTAAGTTACCATAGCATTACCTGAAACCGGCTTTGAGCAACAGGCCACTGGAAAGACCGGACTCCACGAGAACCCAAGTCCGTTCTCTGCGTTCTTAGAATTGAGAAACAGCCAGAATAGGTCAACAACACAGGGAAATGTGACTTCTGTGGGCAGAAAGTGACAGTAGAACATGTTATGTTACATTGTCAGAAATATGAAACGGAAAGAAGACATTTAATTCGGAAATTAGGTGAGATAAAAATAGATTTAATAGATATTCTGCAAAAAGAGTCAAAAGATATGTGTTATAATCTAATTTAAGTAAGAGGATATAGGTTTTGTTGTTGTTGTTTTTATTTTACAATATAGCCTGTATTAGACAGTGTGGTCCACACTCCATACCTGTTAGTGGCGGTAATGCACCAGTAAGTTGTTTGTCAACCGCTAAAAAACCCAAGAAGAAGCAGCAGCGGCGAGCAGCTGAAGAGAAATGTTGATCTCTGGTATTATATAACGTTAAATAGTTACGTTTAGACCCGCGACATGCATTACAGTCGTGTGACATTGCCTCTGAGTCTCCGTTTGTATTAATAAGTGTTGTTGAAAGTGACAGAACGAGAGTGAAGCTGGGCGATAAGCCTGATAACGCTTAAGTTACTCGTCGGTGGAATTAAAATACTCCCGTGGTTGTTTGTTTTACGTACATTTTTAGTTTTATTTGTTTATCTCGCTGTAGCCATCAGGATCACGGCGACAATCGCTGAAGGCCGAGTGAAGAGACGTTCATTGGACATCATTCAGCGCCTCACCCACAACCAGAGAAGGTCAGCAAATCACCGTTTCTTTGCTGTGAGTGATGATAACTGAACTGTTTGAGTTGCAAAACTTTCATTCCTGTAAATGTGACAAGTGAACTGTTCTGCAAAGGGATTCATATACTTTATTTTGATGAAAATGTCGACTCGTGAATTGATCTAAACTGACTGTAGCCTACATGTGAAACTCGTCAGTGTGGTTCAAAAAGCACTGATTGTTTTCTACATTCATTCATTTTGATTTGACTGAACTTAAAATTGATTTTGTTCACTCCTCCTCCTGTGAAAACAAAGAAAACATGAATATTTACAATTCATTTTAGTATAAATAAATGTTTTTGTTAAGTTGAATCTGTTTATGCTAATTTCGAGTCACTTATACTTAGGAGTGGGGGCATCATACTTGTCTTAAAGGTGATACAGAGGATCTTTTCGTCGACTGAGAAACCAAAGACTGTTAGTGAGTTTTTGAAATGAGCGCATGCGTAAGAACAACCCCCCTCCTTCACAGCTCATTTCGAGGGAACGCCTCCCAAAACTCGTGCAGGAGGAGTGTTTGTTTACCACCGGCATTCGCTGTGTCGTGTTAGTGGATTCATTATGTCGGACTCACCGCAGGTAACTCATAATCTGCAGTTGTTACTCCTGTCTCCTGACAAAAACATTGCATGCGGCGCCTGTGGAGTGTGGAAAGTTACTGGAGCGCGCAGCCGCGCGTCTCTCACAAGGAACGTAATGGCAGTGATTGACAAGCCAGAGGGCCAATCGTTTACGCGATGATCGAGTAAACGATTGCTGATGTTTTTAAGGCCCTACCTCGTGCACAGATGATGTATATTAATAATATTCCTTTCAGTGCACTTAATAAATAGTCTTTTATCAGTTAGTAAAGACAGTTTCAAGTAATATTGCAAAAATGTATAAAACAAAACATCCTCTTTAGCACCTTTAACAACATTAAGTTAAAGTTAAACTTTATCATTATCAACTTTATCATCAAACTTTATCTTTCTAGCACAGAGCGGCCCATGGTACCTGGTCCGCAACAACACCAAACACCAAACCACAACGGCTCATTTTGCGCAGAACAATTTTTAACACCGCTTACTAACTTCAAAATATAACAAAGAAATATAAATGATATCATTTTTAACTGAAATTCTCTTTTTTGTGCCTATCATTACAATTAATAAATTAATAATAAATAAATGCAAATTAGAATAATATAACACTTATAAGACTGTTACCAAATGAAATAAGACAAAATCCATCTTTGCACTGCAAAAGTGGCACAGAAGCTGCATCTGAAGTGGCATTTGTGTTTATACTCGGAATTTGTGCTCTGCATTTAACCCATCCAAGTGCACACACACAGCAGTGAACACACACACCGTGAACACACACCCGGAGCAGTGGGCAGCCATTGCTGCGGCGCCCGGGGAGCAGTTGGGGGTACGGTGCCTTGCTCAAGGGTCTCACCTCAGTCGTGGTATTGAGGGTGGGGAGAGCGCTGGACATTCACTCCCCTCACCGACAATCCCTGCCGGACCTGAGACTCGAACCCATGACCTTTGGGTTACAAGTCTGACTCTCTATCCATTAGGCCACGACTGCCCCCTACAGTCACTTCTTGTACTGTTTTATTCAGCTCTTATGGTGATTTTCTGGACTGATAACATATGGTATGCGTCATCTTTTTTGTGTGATATACAATAAACTTCATAAACTCATCGGTAAAGATTTGGCCATCATTCAGATGGGTTCGCTACAACAGCAAGATGACAACATAAGATTTAATTAATAATTATTTAATTATATTAACCACTGAGCTTTCCTGTAGCTCAGTGGTTAGAGCATGGCATTAGCAATGCCAAGGTCATGGGTTCGATCCCAGGGATTGCACATACTCAGATACAAATGTATAGGTTAATGCAATGTAAGTCACTTTGGATAAAATGTAATTAAACTAAACTACACCTGTTCTGTCTCCATGCAGCATATATTCTTTGGCTCTGTAGGGATAATTTTGTAGACTCGATTCGAACTAAACACAGCTACAGAGAGTTCTGACATTATTAGTGCGTGCGATTGTTCTGTCAACAGTGCTAGGAGCATTAGCTCTTGAAGCTCCGCCCTCTTAAGCCACGAGCAGCAGTTTTGCATTTAAAGGGACCCACACTAAAACGGCACGTTTTTGCTCAACCCCAAAAAGTGTCAAGTTTAACATGTTATAAAAAATTCTCGGTGGGGTATTTTGAGCTAAGACTTCACATACACACTCTGGGGACATCAGAGTCTTATTTTACATCTCTTAAAAAGGGGTATAATAGGTCCCCTTTAAATAAATTTAAACTAAATGCGCCAGTAGGTGGCAACAAGTCACTTTCTTAATAATTGAGTTATTAGGGCTGGGTGATAAAACGATAACGATAATTACCGCAATATTAATTGTGATATAATTTATCTTCCAGAATCTGGCAGTAAGTTTTGGATGATCATTTTTAGTTCACCTCTGCAAGACTTTTCAGGATAGGAGATGGACTAAAAATTAACTCCCAAAACTTACTGCCAGATTCTGGAAGAAAATTCTTCAAACAGTGGTACAAGAGGATGTGGTGCTGGTCCTTCAAGAGTTACTCTCAATTTGTCTGTCTGTCTATTAAAGCCTATAAAAATGTATTTTTTCTTTATGTATTTTACATCACTTCAGCTTGTGATTCTTATTAAGTGGGGGCCATTTTTAGGATTCTTTACCTAACCTAAGTCTCTGAGATCCTGACACCGCTTGCACTTCTGGAGACCCCAGGTAGGTTGCAGTTCTGGAAAATGGTGGCACTGGAGACTAAAGGGTTCCTGATGGTTTCACACTTAATTCTTCACCTTAATTCTTTTGCAGTTAATAGGTGTCTTTTCTTCTCCACCTGTTTTAGTCTGACCCTGCTGACCCAATGAGCATTTCACTGTCCAGTGGTCATTCCTTAACTTTGCAATTTCCAGTATTGCATTAGTTTTGCATCCTTCTCATGAGCATTTAATAATTTTTGACTTTTCAGTCTGAGTTAAATCTTTTTTTGGCTCATTTTGCCTGTAAAAGAAAACCTGCCTAATAATTCTGCACACCTGAATATAAGGCATTTTTGATTTCCAGCCTTCATGAACAATTACATATCACTTATAAATGGTTAAATTCAAAATTAATAGTAGTTATTAAGATTGATGTAGTTTGGAATTGATAAAATGTGCTCGGGAAAAAAATGATCAGAAAATCAACTTGCCTAATAATACTGCACACGGTATATGTGTGGTTTTAACTGGTTATCATGATTTAAACGTATGCTACTATGGATGACTAATGGTTTTAATAAACTCAAACAGTCAGAATATTTAAATTCAGGTTGGTATAATTTTTTTTACAGATATTTCTGTTTTTGTTAATGAAAATAATTTTATATCTGCATCCTAACCCAAGCTACCACAACCGTCAACACAAGTTACTGTCAAATATACATTTCTAAGAGACAAAACATAAGATTATTAATATTGCAGCCTGAACTGCAAACTGTGCTGAAGATACGCACCATCAAAGTCAGGCAACACAAACCTGTTTCATGACTTTAAATAATATCACTTGTTTGAACATGCAGAAACTAAGAAATTAATTTTTCTATTAAGATATGTATTTTAAGGAAAAATGACTGGAAAAGTACAAAGAATTCAAAAAGTGTTTGTCATCTTCTGACAATAAAGGGTAGTTTAAAACCACAATTAACTGTCTGGTTTCTTCAACTTGCACTTAGGTGCAAAAATCTACCTATAAATTTGAAAGAAATGAAGATTTTACATTTATTGTGATAATTATCGACATTGACTGATATGAAAATTATGATAATTTTTTGGGTCATATCGCCCAGCCATAATAACGGACTTGTAAATAGTTTATTTTCATTTTATTTATTTGTGAATTTAGTTTTGTGAAACTCTTTACATTTATTTGTGAATCTCAATCTATTTATTTGGAATGATGCAACAATTCTATCTCCAAAGATTGTAAGTGTGATGAGCATCTGCTAAATGAGCAACAGTGACCACAAACTTTCAGTCACAGCCATTCATGAGTTTAAATGCTGTGGAATATTCCCATCTTCCCACAGGAGAAGCAGCAGCAAGCAGGAGGAAATTTTTCCAGGAGAAACTGACATACTATTGAAAAGATGGCGTTTGAGGAAGAACCCTACAGAATAAAAGATGAAGATACAGAGGTACAAATAGGTTGGTGTTTTCCTTCAATCTCTTTAAAGACTATTGAGGAATGGGGTGTAACGGTTCAATTTACTCACAGTTCGGTTTTTATCGCGGTTTTAGGGTCATGTTTTTGATACAATTCAGTATGTGATATGTTCAGGAAAAAAGGACTACTGTAAAGTAAAAATAAAGAAAATAAGAATAAATAATCAAACTACAAGCAACAGCACAAATAAATATAATAGAGCAAAGATAAAAATAAAATCGTGCTTTTCGGGTATCTAACAGTAGATTTCAGGTACAGAAATTGAAATAATCAAATGTAAAATAAATATATATAAAATATAATACATATAAT
>RJVU01059915.1:5404938-5416980 GCA_003731715.1 Anabarilius grahami
AATCTTTTATACAATTAAATAAAGATTAATCATTATTAAAGGTGCAGTAGGTGATCTGGGATATGTCAATGTTAGCCTGCTAGCATTGAAAGCATATGATCCCACCCTCCCTGCAAATTGCCATCCAAAGCCACACCTCCTCCAAATCACTGAACACACACACACACAGCTGCTCTCTGCAAAGTGTCACAAGAGACGGCATTAAACTACCTCATGTCTCAATGCCTCATCAATAATGAATGTAAACATCTTGTACCTGACTGCTGCAGATTCATTTCGGTGTTGATACTGTTGACATGGAAAGGCATAATTCCGAGTCTGAGGATGTGAACAGGTCCGGGTAGAACGTCTCTTAATTATGGTAGTTATAGCCTAGTTATAACGCAGCATAAGCTTGTTGTTTTGATTTGGTAGGAACTGTAAAAGGTGGCTGCTGTTTGTTTGCGGTGCTCTGTGACTGAGGTCTGTCTGTATAAACTTTGCATAGCATGAAACGCACTGATGACATATGATGTCTGCGCAAACTGGGTGCATGAGGGAATGCAAAAACATACGCTGACAGCCAGGTAGGACATTGGATTATTTCATTCGGACCAAATATAAAGATTGGATTAACCTTTTATGGTCCTACGCTTTCCACAGACGATGTATATTTATAAAAATACATTTAGACCGTTTAACATAGTGATTGCTATCAGGATATGAGGAGACTTTCAACCAGTCTAACAAATGTTTCTATTGAGAATCATCTATTGCACCTTTAAATAGGGTTGGAAATCGTAAGAAATGTTCAGATTTCAGTTCTGCCTAACGTTTCCGATTCTGGTTCCATTAAAATGATTAAATAACGAATAAAAAAATAGTAGTAAGGGGAAAAAAAAATGAACAATACTCAACTCAAACTCAAACAAGTCTGGATTCTTTTCCACTGGCTGTGAGGTGAAGACATTTCCCAAGATTCCGCGCTCAAACTTGGCGTCATCAAGCTACGCCTTTGTTTTGAATAGGCGACATCTAGCAGCGAAAATCTACATATTGCGGCTTTAATCGTGCAGCTTTGTGCATCTCTCTCTCTCATTGATATCTGATGTATATGAGTACTGTCAGGGTTTTTCATTCATTGCTACAATATTCATGAGGTAAGACGTCTCTATTAAAGGATACGCTCCTTGAATTTCGCACACCCATCATAACAGAACCATTTTTGAAACCGAAATTTTGCACAGTTACGGTACTTTTAAAAAAAACACTCGGTTCACAACCATTAAGTTATTAAGTCAAGAGCAGCGAGTGATTTTCTTGTCTTGTTGTTTGATTGATTAATATTAAAAACACAGACAACAAGAATTTTAGGCTGCTGTCAGCTTAAGACTATACTGCACAAATACTGTACACATGCATTGTCTTTCTCGACTGTTTATGTTCACTTAAGACATAACCTACTGATTTAACTGTCTGTCTGTTTTACTTATTTTAAACAAATCATATTATAGATGCGTCGTCAGATTTGAGATGAACCGAAGTGCAAGTGTGTGCCGAACCGTGGATGTTTTGTTTTTGTTTTTTTACCGAGAACTGTTACACCCCTACTGAGGAACATTAAGATGAAAAATGACACACAATACATCTAAAACTAGATACAAGTTTTAAACTAGATTTCTGCTAAATTGCGGTTGAACCATATTTCTTTTGATTTCCTATTTCTTTCTTTATTGAATTTTAGACCTGATGGAAGTGAAAGAAGACAAACAGAAAAAAACTCATTTCAAAAATGAAGAGGAAAATGAAGTCATTTCAAATACCGAAAAGAATTTCACACAAAAACGAGCTGGAAAAACTGGAGTCCAATCAAACCTTAAGAGAGAACACACCGGAGAAAGACGGTTCTCTTGCACTCAATGTGGAAAGAGTTTCACTTATAAAAGAAGCTTAAATGATCACATAAATATTCACACTGGAGAAAAACCGTTCACATGCACTCAGTGTGGAAAGAGTTTCATATATAAAGGAAGCCTTAATGTGCACATGAGAATTCACACTGGAGAAAAACCATTCACATGCACTCAGTGTGGAAAGAGTTTCACTCAAAAAAGCGCTCTCAACGATCATCTGCGCGCTCACTCTGGAGTGAGATCGTTCAGCTGTGATCAGTGTGAGAAAACATTTGTTTTGGAAACAAGCTTAAGAGCACACCTTAAACTTCATGCAGATGTGAAGCCTCACATTTGTTCTTTTTGTGGAAAGGGTTTTTCACTACTCAATCCTTTTAAGGTGCATGAGAGTATACATACTGGTGAGAGACCTCATGCGTGCGTTGACTGTGGGAAGACCTTTATTTCACCTGCCACCTTAAAGAGACACCAGAGAAATCATACTGGAGACAAACCATACAAGTGCTCACACTGTGGAAAGCGTTTCGTTCGGTCAGAACACTTGAAAGATCATGAGAGAGTTCATACTGGAGAGAAGCCGCACCAGTGCTCTTTGTGTGGGAAGAGTTTCATCCAAATATCTCATCTACAGGTTCATAAGAAAAACCATTGCCCAAAGAGGTCCAAGTGAGCAAACTTTCATGTTCAGATCTAGGGGTGGGCAGTATACTGGCTGAACAGGGGTTCCCAAACACGTTCCTGGAGCCCCCCCAACACTACACATTTTCCATGTCCCCTTTGTCTGACACACCTTTTTCAGGTCTTGTAGTCCCTACTAAAGCCCCGGGTATACTTCACTTTCCGCGGCCGGACGCGTCTTGCGCACAGTCGCGTCCGCGCGTCTTTCAAAGTATACTAAACCACGGATGCGCGCGGATGACCGAGTTCGACACATGCGCAGTACAATTTTTCTATACTCCTTACCAGACATCATGTCATCAACGGAACATTCGCTGGGCAGGATCGGAGAAGAAAAATTAGTGCATCCACCATTGCAACATAGTTCAGAAAATACACCAAGAGAACAGGTATCAAAAACGATGGAAAAGGCATGCTTCTTGAGTTTACTCGTCTTGTTTTTGAATTGCTAGTGGACTCTTCTTTCCTGCTTGCGCATGAGCTGTTGCACGCGCACCGTCCGTGCGGTCTCGAAATTTGGGCTGCACGCGGACGGGGTGTGCGGCTGGCCGCGAGCCATCCGCATGACGAAAATTACGTCATGCGGACAGTGCACGAATGCGGTAGGCCGAAGTATACCCGGGGCTTAATATGCTGATGACTTGAATAAAGACATGCAAAATGAACGTGGTTGGGAACCACCGCGGTAGAAATTTGTCAACTGGTAGAGATTCTGGACTATTTTCTTCACATATGATGTATATGACTGAAAACAGATTTTTGGAAAAATAATCCATCTCTGCATATCATGCACAGAACATCCAAAGTTGATGCTTCAAAAACTACACAGTGATCACAGCAGTAATCCATACAACTTCAGTTGATGAATCTATAGACAAGTTTCCATCCACTTTTTGGACTGTTTTGTTATCAACAAAGTGAAAATATTGTGAAATTTGCTATCTCCATTGTCGCATAATTTTTGTTGTATCGCTAAAAAAAAATCTGCCCTCGAGTCATTTCCATACATAATTTCTCGTATGTAGCAAATTATAATTGTATCTTTTGCATCCCAAATATGCAGAGAGTAATGAGACACTTGGAATTTGCCAGTTTACTGCTTACTATTTTCATGAATAATTGGCCTATTACTAAATTAGGAAATAGTAGGAAATCAAAAGTCATGGCAAAGTGGGACAGTTTGTATGACAGGACTATTGCGATCCCAATCGGACTTATGAAAGCTGCCTGAATCATAATCATGCACTGTTCGCTGTTGGCCAGAGGCAAAGGTTTTTTTTTTTCTCCATTTTAACACCTGTTTGCCACCTGATGTCACCTGTTGGAGTTTGGGTTCCTAGCTGCTGTCGCCTTTGGCTTGCTTAGTTGGGGACACTTGATATTCAACAATGTTTTGATCTGCCTGCATCGACACCCTTGTATGCGAACTGAACTAAGCTGGATGATGACATCACTGTTTACTCCAGTGCTGATATAGATAAATTAACTAAACTATTGATTCTTACAACAAAGTGAATACTGAATTTTCTTAAGCTGGACAATGACACCATTTTCTTTAAGAGCTGCTGTGCAGCCAAAATTATATACCAGTTATCACTGTAAAGCTGCTTTGACACAATCTGCATTGTAAAAAGCACTATATAAATAAAGGTGACTTGACTTGCATGTAGGCTAACTGCCTTTGTGTGATGAAGCCCATGTGTTTGGACACAGGGCAGCTCATTTGTCCTGTATGCAAAATTTTAAATAATTTTAAGTAAAATTAGCCTATATTACAGATTAATAAATTGTATTTATAAAATAATTTTATTAATGTGTCATGTTTGTGATTTTCATTTGTCAAGTAGCCTCTGACCATGAAATCATGATTTTATGACATCAATTTTATTTATTTAAGTACAGAAGTAATATGTTGTGTATTTTACCTTTTTTGTCAGCTTTGGAAACTCCAACACCCTTCATTTGACAGACGCCCTGTTTTTGTTACTGATGAGCTGCAGAGATTAAGATGCTATATTTTTATATTTTTTGTATATTTATCATACATTTGAAACAGAACTTAACGTATTATTAAATTGTACATAAAATTATTTTTATTATAAAGTGTCTTTTTTTTTGGTACTGCTTTATAAAGATTATTTAGATCAATACTTGATCATTAAACAATATCTTTTATGATTAACTTTCATTAGAATGTAGATTGAAAAGAATGCTTGGTAATGGGCTTATTATTTTTAAAATGAGAGCAGCAACTGCCTATTATGAATTTATACACTAGAAAATATTGTTGCAATTAGCTATATCACAACTTAAAGTAGCATCAGAATAACTTTCCCATATTTAACTTAACTCAAATATCCAAGTTGTCGCTTAATACAGCTTCACAACTTCAAGTTGACTATACTTAAATTTAAGGCATGAACATTTTGAGTTGAAACAACTTTTTTGCAAAACAGTCTTGAAAATGATGAAAATTTCCATCAGTGGTGGGGAAAGAGTTAAAGGGTTAGTTCACCCCAAAATGAAATTTCTTTCATTAATTACTCACCTTCATGCAGTTCCACACCCGTAAGACCTTCGTCCGTCTTCGGAACACAAATAATGAGCCATCATTCTGACGTAAACAAGGAAGCCAGCAGCCATATCACCCTGTAGCCCAAGACTGGTTGCCCACTGAAGTTAAGCAGGGCTGAGCCTGGATAGTACCTGGATGGGAGACCTCCTGGGAAAATAGATTGCGGTTGGAAGAGGTTAGTGAGGCCAGCAGGGGGTGCTCACCCTGTGTGGGTCCTAACACCCCAGTATAGTGATGGGGACACTATACTGTCAAAAAGCACCGTCCTTTCCATATGTAAAAGCACTTTGAGTACCCAGAAAAGAGCTAAATAAAGTTCACTACGTATGACAGCGGTTCAGTTTTTTGAATAAAGTCGTTATTTTTGTTTTTGCACACAAAAAAGTATTCTCGTTGCTTAATAACATTAAGGTTGAACCACTGTAGTCACGTTTACTATTTTTAACCGTGTTTTTAACTACCTTTCTGGACCTCAAAAGGTGCAATGACGTTGCTGCCTATGTGTGGATCAGATACCCTCAGATTTCATCAAAAATATCTTTATTTGTGTTCCGAAGATCTTACAGGTGTGGAACGACATGAGGGTGAGTACTTAATGACAGAAATGTTATTTTTCAGTGAACTAACCCTTTAAGTGAAATAATAGGTGTGTGTAAGAGAAAATAAACATTACCATTGTGTTCACTTGTGTGGTGTTGTTTTTTTAAGCAGTCCCTTTCTTTTGCATTACATGGACTAAAAATCTTTGTGTTCATCTGAAGAAAGAATATGTTGTATATCTGGGATGGCGTGAGGGGGTTTAAACAGCAAGATGTGATGCAGAAATATATTTTCGGCAGAATAGAAGAACTGTATTGCTGTATATATCTGAAACTGTTCCAATACTCCTTTTCTGCAGTATTGATACACCGATACCATCTTCTCTCCAACAGTGAATTGACACACACCCGCCTCCTCTCACTCACTCGTCTCATTTGCGGCAGTTGAATAATGCTTGTATTGCGCATAATTTTATTAATTCCCGCTGGTTCCATGCTCGCACCAAAAGCGTGTCCACCACTAGATGGTCCCGTCTCGTTTAGACTATGTGGACTACTTACCTGTCTCCACCGATGTTCTCCAGTGTCTGTTCCGCTTTGTGTCTCCCTGCCGTTCCTGTGTGTGTTCTCTCTATACTTACCAGTCGGTGAGGTGTGTGCTTCAGCCATCCGTCTGCCCAGTGCCTGCACGATCCCCAGAGTTGAGTCCAGATGTCTTGAGGTTATTAGTGATGGCACTAGCATTTGTGTGTGTCTGGCCCACACATGTCATCTCCAACCCCTGACCAGAGTCTAATGATGGCTCCAGCCCATGAGATTAAAGGTGATAGAGAGGATTTTTTCATCGACTGAGAATCCAAAGACTGTTACTGAGTTTTTGAAATGAGCGCATGCATAAGAACAGCCCCCCTCCTTCACAGCTCATTTCGAGGGAACGCCTCCCAAAACTCGTGCAGGAGTATTGGAACATGAGTGTTTACCACCGGCATTCGCTGTGTTATTAAGCCGGGCACACATTTAACGACTAGCTAAAACATTCTAAGACTGTGCTCAACATACAGCGATTGTTTCCTGCTCCTGAAGCAGATTTATATACTTTCACATGGAATTTGAACACCGACTGTAATCGCAGACTGAACGCAACTGGCTCTGACTGGACGCGTTTGAGCGCGATCAGTCATAAGTATCAATTTACATTCATAATCGGCCTTACAATCGTTAAGTGTGTGCGCGACTTAAAGGTAAGTCATAATCTGCAGTTGTTATTCCTGTCTCCTGACAAAAACATTGCATGCGGCGCCTGTGGAGTGTGGAAAGTTACTGGAGCGCGCAGCCGTGCGTCTCTCACAAGGAACGCCATGGCAGTGATTGACAAGCCAGAGGGCCAATCGTTTACGCGATGATCGCGTGAACGATTGGCTGATGTTTTTAAGGCCCTACCTCGTGCACAGATGATGTATATTAATAATATTCCTTTAAGTGCACCTAATAAATAGTCTTTTATCAGTTAGTAAAGACAGTTTCAAGTAATATTGCAAAAATGTATAAAACAAAACATCCTATTTAGCACCTTTAATTAGAAAGCGCAATGCCTCTCGCAGTTCAAAAAGCTTACGCTAGGTCCTACGCCTTCCCTATTCAACTTACGGAAAAAGCTTAACTTACGCGACGCCAGTTCCGTTTTTTTCGTAACTTGAATATCGAAGGTGGTCTGGCAGAAGCTAGATATTTTACTTCATAACTTGTTAAATATTGATACTTCAGAAGGCCTTTATTAACCCCCTGGAGCCATGTGGAGTACGTTTATGATGGATGGATGTGGATGGATGCAGTTTCTTCAGCTTCATACTCGTTGGTATCGCTCACTGCCATTATAAAGCTCGGATGCGTCAGGATATTTATTAATATATCTCTGATTGTGTTCAACATAAACACCTAGGATGGCTTGAGGGTGAATAAAGCTTGGAGAAATTTTCATTTTTCATTAATAATACATGTAAAAGCTAACTTTAAAATGAAGTCGAAATTTATTTTAAAATCAGAAGGTCCAATCTAGAAGGTACTCTCCTTAGCATATATTTGAAGTCAGAATCTTTACCCAAATCAGATAAATAGTGTTTGTATAATCTCAACCAATATAACATCTTATTTTGGTTGGCTTGTATTCTATGAAGGTTATAGCTTAATACGGATTAATGTTCGCCAGTAAAGGGCGCTAGTGCAACCGAAGCAATAGCACACATCCGAGTCTAGACGAAGAGACGAAGAGAAGTGAGCGAGGGAAGGGAATGTAAACATGTCAAGTGGAACACAGCCGTTCATTCTGCTCTAAACCTGCTGTTTTTCAGACGGAGTACGTTCATTTTATCATTTATTAGGAGAAATCTAAATCCAAACTACCAAACGAGTCAGTTAATTTAGTAATTCACTCAGAAATGAATCGAAATGAACATACTGTTGTTGTATATTACGTTCGTGAAACGTAAAATCTAACTTTTTTTCACGTTACAACGTGTAAGGATTATGAGTTGTGTTTTCATTTTTTTGTAATTAACAAAATGAAACCGTTTTTATTGTATGATTTACATATCTAATGTAAGAGAAACATAAACATTAGCTAGAGGAGTTGAATTGTTTTTTAAACATGAAGAAATTGTTCTTCGTGAGTTTAAATATTGTGAAATATTCCCATCTTCCCTCAGGAGTAGTAGTAAGCAGGACGAGTTACTTCAGGAGAAACTACTGACACTATTGTAAAGATGGAGTTTGATGAACAACCCTGCAGAATAAAAGATGAAGATACAGAGGAACAAATAGGTTTGTGTTTTCCTTCATTCTCTTTTAATGAATGATGAAGAACATTAAGATGAAAACTGACATATTCTCCTGAGACTTTTTCTTCTGTAGAGGACACTATTTTAGTGAATTTCTCTGAGACCATACATGTCACATGTCCTGTAAAGAGCATATTCAGGGCTTTTCAGAGATAGCAAATGTTTGGAGGTTTCACCTCGACAACTTCCTCTCCTTGGTCTTTAAAAATGACTGACATTGACTGAATTATCAAATTTAACACTCTTTTTTTCGAAATATTTTGTAATTATCATTTAAATCTGACTAATTTTCAAAATTGTTTCTTGTAAATAAACCTCAGGAAAACGTTATGTGGTTTCAAATCAGAATATGACTTTGTTACAAAACAAGGCATTGATTTAATACAAGACACCAGGACTTACTGCACATTTATCAGGCATTTTAGGTAGAAACAACAAGTAAATAAGGAAAGAAATTATATATCAATACTCCTATGAAATATGAGATATTCTTCTGAAAATGTTGTTACTCCCATTATAAAATACTTTTTCATTACCTGCAAATAATTACATTGTATAGAATGGGACTACCCATTTATGGCAATTTTACACACATATTGCACAAAGTAAAATAGTATCTACCGGTAATCATTCTGTTATATCTTTCATAACATAGTTGAGAATCATCTTTATACTTATTTTGGTTAAAAATGGCCTGAAACCTAAAAATTGATTGGTAATAAAAAACAAAAACATTGTTTTTGCCTATAGATGTCTTATCGTGCCATTTTATTTTCCCTCTGCAGAGGACATACCATAAAATATGAATATAATATCTTTAAAAAAATTCTCCATTTGTTTCTTTTCAATTTCCATACAATGTAATGACAAACTAAATTCACACACACAAAAAACTCTTTTATTTCTGGTTCTCAGGAGGATATAAAAATACATCTAAAACTGGATACTAGTAGACTCAGTTGTAAACTAGATTTGTGCTTAAGAATGACCTTTCTTTGTTTCTCATTTGCCCTTCTTTAATTGAATTTTTTGAATTTAATATGTTGATTTTAGACCCGATGGAAGTGAATGAAGTAAATTGGCATAATTTCACAAATGAAGATGGAAAACTGACATATAAAAATGAAGACAAACAACATCTGTTTCAAAAACCTCATCATTTCAAAACTGAAGATGGAAATGCAGTCGTTTTAAACACTGAAGAGAATTTCACACAAATAGAAGCTGGAAAATCTGGAGTCAAAGTATTTTTCACCTGCTCAGAGTGTGGAATGTTTTACATGCGTAAATCAGACCTTAAGAGACACATGAGAATTCACACTGGAGAAAATCTGTTCACATGCATTCAGTGTGGAAAGAGTTACATTCAAAAAGGACACCTAAAGGTGCACATGAGAATTCACACTGGAGAAAAACCGTTCACATGCACTCAGTGTGAAAAGAGTTTCATATCCAAAAGCTCTCTCACCACTCACCTGCGTCGTCACTCTGGAGTGAGATCGTTCAGCTGTGATCAGTGTGATAAAACATTTGTTTTGGCATCAGACCTAAATACACACCTTAAAATTCATACTGGTGTAAAACCTCACTTTTGTTCTTTTTGTGGAAAGTGTTTTACACGACTGCAAAATTTAAAAGAGCATGAGCGTGTACATACTGGTGTGAAACCTTATTGGTGCATTGACTGTGGGAAGAACTTTACTACATCCGGCCACTTAAAATCACACCAGAGAATTCATACTGGAGAGAAATCGTTCAAGTGCTCACACTGTGGGAAGACCTTCACTAGATCGAGTGACTTAAGATCACACCAGAGAATTCATACTGGAGAGAAACCTTACAAGTGCTCAAACTGTGGAAAGAGTTTCACGCGGTCAGATTCCTTAAAATCTCATGAGAGAGTTCATACTGGAGAGAAGCCGCACCAGTGCTCCTCATGTGGGAGGAGTTTCACCCAATTATCTAGTCTACAGACTCATAAGAAAAAACGTTGTCCAAAGATGTCTAATGAGCAGATGTTCATGTTCAGATCATCACTTAAAAATTATACACCTACAAGTCAATAATTTGACATTCAGATCAGTCAAAAGCTGGATAATTTGCTAAAATTAGTTGTGAAGGATGATTGTTTGACAAGGGGAACCTTTGGGGAAGGTCATAATAATACTTTAGAATATACAACCCGAATTCCAGAAAAGTTGGGACGTTTTTTACATTTGAATAAAATGAAAACTAAAATACTTTCAAATCACATGAGGCAATATTTTATTCACAATAGAACATAGATAACATAACAAATGTTTAAACGGATAAATTTTACAATTTTATGCACAAAAAGCTCATTTTAAATTTGATGCCTGCTACAGGTCTCAAAATAGTTGGGACGGGGGCATGTTTACCATGGTGTAGCATCTCCTCTTCTTTTCAAAACAGTTTGAAGACGTCTGGGCATTGAGGTAATGAGTTTTTGGGGTTTTGGTGTTGGAATTTGGTCCCATTCTTGCCTGATATAGGTTTCCAGCTGCTCCAAATGTTCTCTATAGGTGAAAGATCTGGACTGCAGGCAGGCCAATTCAGCACCCGGACTCTTCTACGACGAAGCCATGCTGTTGTAATAGCTGCAGTATGTGGTTTTGCATTGTCCTGCTGAAATACACAAGGCCTTCCCTGAAATAGATGTCGTCTGGAAACTTTTATATACCTTTCAGCATTCATAGTGCCTTACAAAACATGCAAGCTGCCCATACCGAATGCACTTATGCACCCCTGTACCATCAGAGATGTTGGCTTTTGAACTGAACGCTGATAATACGTTGGAAGGTCTCCTTCTTTAGCCCGGAGGACACGGTGTCTGTGATTTCCAACAAGAATGTCAAATTTGGACTCATCTGACCATAGAACACTTTTCCACTTTGAAACAGTCCAATTTAAATGAGCCTTGGCCCACAGGACACGATGGCGCTTCTGGAACATGTTCACATATGGCTTCCTTTTTGCATGATAGAGCTTTAGTTGGCATCTGCAGATGGCACGGTGGATTGTGTTTACCGACAGTGGTTTCTGGAAGTATTCCTGGGCCCATTTAGTAATGTCATTAACACAATAATGCCGATGAGTGATGCAGTGTCATCTGAGGGCCTGAAGACCACGGGCATCCAATAAAGGTCTTCGGCCTTGAATCTTTTGATGATGTTATGCACTGTAGATTATGAGATTTGCAATGTGACGTTGAGGAACATTGTTTTTACAGTATTCCACAATCTTTTTTACGCACTCTTTCACAGATTGGAGAGCCTTTGCCCATCTTTACTTCTGAGAGACTCTCTAAGACAGGGATGGACAACTCCGGTCCTGGAGGGCCAGTGTCCAGCAGAGTTTAGCTCCAACCCTAATCAAACACACCTGAACCAGCTAATCAAGGTCTTTAGGATTAGTAGAAAGTTATAGGCAAGTGAGTTTTTATCAGGGATGGAGATAAACTCTGCAGGACACTGGCCCTCCAGGACCGGAGTTGTCCATCCCTG
>RJVU01059915.1:5416996-5522479 GCA_003731715.1 Anabarilius grahami
CCTTTTATAGCTAATCATGTTACAGACCTGATATAAATTAACTTAATTAGTTGCTAGATGTTCTCCCAGCTGAATATTTTCAAAATTTCTTGCTTTTTCTGCCATTAGTTGCCCCCGTGCCAACTTTTTTGAGACCAGTAGCAGGCATTAAATTTGAAATGAGCTCATTTAGTGGATAAAAGTGTAAAATTTCTCTGTTTCTACTGTGAATAAAATATTGGCTCATGTGATTTTAAAGTCTTTTAGTTTTCATTTTATTCTTATTTAAAGGTGCTCTAGATTAAAAAATGTAATTTACCTTGGCATAGTTAAATAACAAGAGTTCAGTTGATGGAAAAGACATACAGTGAATCTCAACATAACACAGACTGTTAAGTAACAGTCGGGGTGTACGCCCCCAACATTTGCATATGCCAGCCCATGTTCCCAACATTATGACAGGGATTATACGTCTGGATCTGCACAGCTGAATCATCAGACTAGGTAAGCAAGCAAGGACAATAGCGAAAAATGGCAGATGGAGCAATAATAACTGACATGATCCATGATATCATGATATTTTTAGTGATATTTGTGAATTGTCTTTCTAAATGTTTCGTTAGCATGTTGCTAATGTACTGTTAAATGTGGTTAAAGTTACCATCGTTTATTACTGTATTCACGGAGACAAGAGCCGTCGCTATTTTCATTCTTAAACACTTGCAGTCTGTATAATGCATAAACACAACTTCATTCTTTATAAATCTCTCCAACAGTGTAGCATTAGCCGTTAGCCACGGAGCACCATCAAACTCATTCATAACCAAATGTAAACATCCACATAAACACTGTACTTACGCGATTAGACATGCTGCATGAAGAACATTTTGTAAAGATCCATTTTGAGGGTTATATTAGTTGTTTGAACTTTTTTTATGTTGTTTAAGGCAAGCGCGAGCTCCATGGGCGTGGAGCACGAGATTTAAAGGGCCACACACCCTGAATCGGCTCATTTATAAGGATGCCCCAAAATAGGCACTTAAAAAAATGAATTAAAAAAAATCTATGCGGTATTTTGAGCTGAAACTTCCCAGACACATTCAGGGGACACCTTAGACTTATATTACATCTTTTAAAAAGAAGTTCTAGGGCACCTTTAAAAAACGTCCCAACTTTACCGGAATTCTGCATTTGTGTAAAAGTGGCAACAAGTCTATTAAATCATAATCTATATTTCAAACAACTTGTTTTAGGTGATTAGACATGATGCATTAAGACATTGATGACTTTTGTGTTGAAAAAGAAAGATTCTATTGAAATTGCAGACAAACAGCAAATGCTCAACAGCTTTAATAGTTATTTTATTGCATCTGGGTCTACATTTCAAATAAATAATTATACTCATTTTAATTCATAATTTCTGGATGCAGAATGCCATCTATGGACTGGAGAGTTTGAACAAATGATCTCTTCTGATCTCCGCTCTAAAAGATCACGCCTGTCAGCTGGAGTGCTGATAGCCACCAAAGGGCACTCCTCCTGTCTCCTTGATCATGAAATACATGTCCCATAACACTTTGGGCTTCATTTATCAATCTAATGGAGAAACGAGCGTAGAAATCATCTTACGACAGGGTTCACGTGTGATTCATCAAACATTTGTATGTGGCCAATCCCATTGAACGAATGATCGTACGTTGATAAACGTGGCGGCTCAAAACAATTGTCATTTGAATATCACACCCCCTAAAAATTCATTAGCTGTGTTTGAAATAGCACCCTATACCCTCATTCACCATTTCCTACACTTATATAGTCCACTAGGAAGGAGTGAATGAAAATGAGTGAGTGAATTCGGACACTGAGTGTGCTTACTGTTTAATAATCAGTTGAAACTCCAGTAGTAATGCAAATATTTATCTTGAACTCTGTCATGGAAACTAGCATGTATAAACCTTAATTAAACAATTTAATAATCAATTGAAGCTGCAGTCTGTAACTTTTTTGGTTAAAAATGATCCAAAATCAAATTTTGAGCAAGTAAATAACCAGCCAGTGTTCAAAACTATCTCCTTACCTTAGCCTGATTCACAACGGTAAGCTTGTAATAATGTGTTTATAATAAAATCCGTACTGGTGGGTTTCCACAGGAAATTCGAGAATGCAGTCGCTCATGTTTGCATCATTGTCTCACATCTATTTACATAAAGAAGGAGTCCCAGCTAGTAGGCTATATGGCATGTGAGGATGCTGCTGGTAGCGGATCACATATAGCCTTTTCTCACAGCAGCTGGAATAATTAAACTTATCATTTTGATGGCGGATTGTAATTCAGAAAGGTCCAAATGACAATCATCAGTAACAACTGGAGATTCACCTGTAGTCAAAAGAAAAAGACTTTGGACTGCGAGTGGCTACAGAAATTGAAATCTACAGGTAACACAAATACACACTAAATACACAGTCACGCAATGCTGATGTTGTTAACATGAACAATTTGAGAACAAAGTATAACAATAACCATTTGCACAGTTTGATGTGATCGTTAGATTTAATCACCATTTGTTGCATGATTTATTGTAATGCTTTTTTTCCTCAGTTGGTCAGAACAAAAGTGGCAGACATGTTACTTACTTGTGCAGATGACATTTTCCGGTGAAAATTCTTATTTTGGTCATACTTCCAAGACGAACAATCTGTGATTCCGAAGTACAGTATCCACACAAGTGTGGTGACTGACAGCAAACAGATTCATCCACGCTGAGGAGCCGTGCCAATGCACAACCCACGTAAAGATGATGATTCCGAAAATAACTGCAATTGCAGGTTTTAAACAGAGATGGCGACAAAGAGGCAAAACTTACGAACTGCAGCTTTAAAATGGAATTTGCATCTGTATGATATTACGCTGTACCCACATTGGACCAGTGTTTGTGAAATGGATAGATGATTCAGCTGCAGGCGCCATCTACTGGCAAGACCATGGGCGAGACACGACTGTCACAGTGCATTATGGGTATTCTGTAGGCGTTGAGTGTACATTGGTTGCACACTTGTTATATTGAGGTGCACTCTATAACGTCCACTATGGTTTCGGATACCACTACAAATGTTTGTCCTCTCAAATAGTTCCCTATTTACGGTTATAGGGGGTGATTTCAGACACAGCCATGGTTTAGAAGCCTTACCCCTAGAGTTTACAACATGGAGGCCTGGTTTCACAGACAGGGCTTAGACTAAGCCAGGATTAGGCCTTAGTTCAATTAGAGTATTTAAGTAGCTTTTATAAATGCACCCTAGAAAAAACATTACTGGTGTGCATCTTGAGACAAAACAATGGCTCTACCATATTTTAAGAAATGTCAGTGCAAGTTACTTTCAGTTAAAAAAGCTCAAACATGCATTTTAGTCTAGGACTGTCTTAACCCTTGTCTGTAAAAAAAATAACCCGGCCAAGAAGAGGAAGTAATCTCATGAAAGAGAAATTGATCTTACTCCAAAAACACCCAATTACATATGTTTGTTAAATACCAGTAATAAAACTAAACATTTACAAACATTATAAACACTGCCGATATTTTTCCCTCACTCGACAACAAATCCTTTCAATTTAACGGTTTTCAGGTCTGAACAAGAATGAAAAATAAGTAGCTATAAATTATATATTAAACTATAAAACACAAATTAGCTATAGTGGGGTTATAAACAACATACAAACAACAAGCCAAAATGAATTTATTTAAAGCGAAACTGAAATGGCATTAGGCTTACCTCTCTCATTCGGCAAGAATCCAAATATGTTTCCATATTAGCAATCTAACATTTGGGTTGCTAAACTATTATTCATTATGTAAACAAGGCTTTATACTTAACTCATGTTTCAATGAAACAGCATCCTTCACATGTGCAAAAATGTGTTTGGTTGGGCGCTGGGCATGCTGATTTTACAGTGAACCAATTAAATTGAGCAGTGTAACTTTTATGTTTGGTTGACTGCATTTTTGTTTGATGATGAATGGCTGAAATGTCAAGTTAGCAATGCTAGAACGATGTGTGTGCGTGCGTGAGGCGCCTGCGTGATCAGTTGTATTTAATAAAGAAGAAAGCTATATAAAGAACCATCACAGTGCATTATGGGTATTCTGTAGCCGTTGAGTGTACATCGGTTGCACACTCGTTATTGCGGTGCATTATTTGATTAAATGAATGCATGAATTTGATGTAAACAGTAAGTCTACATATGCAGTTCAAAGGGGACATACATTGCAGTTACAGCATGAAAGATTTAAATCTATTACATTTTACATAACTTTTAAACATAGCCTATAACATTTTTATCTCACAATTCTGACTTTTTTTCTTGCATTTCCCTGTTAAAAAAAAAAAAACAGCATATGCTGGTAAAGCTGGTATGCTGGTTTGAGCTGATTTATGTTGGTCCTACTGGTCCGACCAGTTTAGGACCAGCATTGTACCAGCATAGGACCAGCACTTGACCAGCATAAACCAGTTTAAACCAGCATACCAGCTTCAAAACCTTCCTTAACCAGCATATGCTGTTTTTTTCAACAGGGTAGCGTGTTTGCGTCTCCCAGTTAGGACTTTAACTCGCAATTGTGAGCTTATATCACACAAAAAAATTCCGAGTATAATAACGAGTATATCTCACAATTCAGTTTGTTTTTTTTTAAGAATTGTGAAAGTCGGATTTTTTCAGTCTATGTTCTACACACTCCATCTCAGTAGGTGGCGGAGATTCACAGTATGTCTGCCACAAAACCGGAAAAAGAAGAAGAAGCCGAAGAAGGCGTGTAACCCGGAAGTGTCTTGAGCAGTCGGGGTTGTAAGTGTAAAGATGGCAGGGGTGTTTGAGGTGGAGGTTGACGGTGTGGAACACGACCATGGACACGGACATCGCGACGACGCCTCTCAGGTTAGATAAAAGCTCTATATGTGTGTAAAAATATGTTACAAAATATGTAATAACTCATTTTCGAGATGTAAACAGAGCGCGAGGCTAGCTGAATGTTGAGTCAATGATGATCACTCATATCTAATCTTCATTATACCGGGGATGTACAAAATCTGACAAACTATAGTATAGAATACTACAATATGACAGCCACAACAGGACAGGTCAGGGCCAAACATGTACCAATACAATGCATGCAAAATCCTTCAAATGAATAAGAAGCCATTCATTTCTTCTTTTTCTTTTTTTTTGGTTCTTGTCTGCATTGTTTAACTTTTGCAGAATCAGTGACTTGACACTGCAGTCAAGCAGAAATGGGAATCTGGCCTTGGTAGCTCCTGAAACACACACATAAACACACACAGTTGATTTATTACTGGTAATATACACTTTTATGTCTCATTTCCGACAATTCTTATTTAAATATTATAATTATTTTTTTCCCTTTTCATGCAGGGCTTGACATGTCTTCCCTGTCAATGTATTTGGCCATCCTTACACCAAAACCGCATGCAGATAAGAGTGTTTCGGGTCTAAAACCTGTAGGTAGCTACAGCTGGCGTACAGTAACATCAGTTTATCATTATGCTGAAGCAGCTGCCTGTATTAACCAATCATTTATGAGCTAGTAAGTGAAATGACGAGATTAATAAGAGACTTGCCACTCAATGCTAAAATCCTCACTGGACAGTTATGGTCTTCTGTCCAAAGTGTAGTAACTACTGTAATATACTATTTACTGCAATTTACTATAGTATGTTTATTTATTTTAAGAGGCACCTTTATTTTGATTCTCTCCACATCTTCACGCATTGTCAGTCTATCCATTACCAACCAACGTGTGTCATACCGCGTTATCCTCGGTTTCCGGTTTTATTTTGTAGAAACCATAGAAACACCAAAGACGCTTTAATATATTACATGTTTTAATAGACAAGGGAACAACTGTTTGGTTACATTTATAGACAGAAAAGTAATTATCTATCTAATAAATCAAATTTTTTTGCGAGTTCTATGCTTTACCATGCCTCAGAGAAAAACACTATTTTGTGAAGTAGCTAATGTAGCATAATCAGATTTTTAGTAACAGTAATACAGCATTTTCTCCATCATACAATACGTTTTAAAATTAATTGCATGCCATTTATCAACACAAGCCATCCAGCATTTAATATGAAATTCTAAAATTGATCTAGTTTACTGCAGTGTGCAACAGAGCGAACGCACAGAGTAACGTTATAACATCCTTTTCAACACACTCAAATGTATCTAATATGATAAACAGAGCTGCGTCACCTCATACTAATGACTGGAAGAGCGGAAGCGGTGCCGGCGACTGTGGCATAATAAAAGTTCCGCTGCTCGTGAGGCGTGAGTTTCGCAATCGCTCCAGCGGCCTCGTTCAGCTCCCACAACACTCGGTCCTGCTCTGCTTCATACTACAGTAACGTTAATAATCGCATCCATGAACATGATTTCTATGATTTCATGAGTCCATGAGTCCTATCTTGAATATTTTCCACCGGCTGTGAGGTGTAGACCACATGTCCCAAGATTCCACACTCAATCTTGGCGTCATCAAGCTACGCCTTTGTTTTGAATAGGCCTCTAGCGACCTCTAGCGGACAGAAGATTTTACATATTGCACCTTTAAATGAGTTTAGTTTAAACACATAACGACGTGTGCTATTCTGGGTGGTATTCCAGAAAGCAGGTTATGTGACATACCTGGGTATGATTAAGAGTAAGTAAGTGGATACCTCAGATTTTGGAACTGAAAGTTGAGGTTAACTTTCAGGGTATGTAAGTAGCCATAGCAGCTTACTCTCTGAACATAACCTGCTCTGGGACAGGTTATTTTCCAGGGTTAGTTTAAGAGGTATTCAGATGCGTGTTATATTAATGTAACTGAATTTGTTATATAGTTACAGTTTCTGTAATTTCCTTAATAAAATACATCTGTGATATCTTAAACAATTAGCTTCAAACAAACAATATAATTCTTATTCTTAGTGAATAAAGATTACTCATTAAATGAAAAGTTTGAAACAGTGATTTCACAAACACCAAATAGTGAATCATCGATTCGTCACTCTGTTGAGAATGTCTTGTGTTTTGAACGTACTCTGGGTTGGCTGAACTTACTCCCGGACGCGTTTTTGGAACCAGCATACCTCGAGTAAGCAAGGTTTGGGTTATGGGTTTATGTGACAGTAAGTTTACCTTGCTTTCTGGAATACCCCCTGGTCTCGTCTGCGTTCACGCTATCAACACCCGGGTAATGATGCCGTAAATGACTGGTCATATTCGAGCATATGGTACTCGCATTGAACAAAGTTTACAAAGAGTGACTGTTCGCTGAGTTCACTGTTGTAACATATTGGGATGCCAGAATATATCCATCGACAGAAACAGACATTAGCCGAACTCTGTTTTTCTGTTTTACGTGTTATTTTCAACAAACCATGTTATAGATGCATTGTCAGATTTAAGATTAACCGCGGTGCAAGTGCATGCCGAACCGTGGGTGGAGAACGGTACGGTTATTTATTTTAATTTTTTTTAACAGAGAACCGTTACACCCCTAGATTGCACGACGTTGTCTCAAGCAAGCTATTATTGAGCCCTACTTAAAAAAAAATAAAATAAAATAATAATAATCTAAAAAAATTATCACCCGATATTAAAATTCAAAATGATCAAATATTATCAAAGATATCAAAATTACCCAGCTTATGTAAAATATATGGAAAAATTTGTATTGGGACAATTATCTACTTTTTAACCAAAATAATCTAGACAAATTCCAAACTCGTTTTAAGTGTGGGCATAGCCTTTTGAAGGGTTGTAAATGACCTCCTTCTATTCAGCAACGCAGGTAATCATGCGGCATTAATTCTATTAGATCGCTCGGCAGCTTTTGATACCATTGATCATTTACTCCTGAACTGATTAACAGTTTGTTGGGATCCAGGGAATGATTCTTTTACAGTGAAGATTGGTAATTAATTTCTTCCCCAGTGCCCATTACCTGTGGGGTCCCACAAGGATCCATTTTGGGTTCAGTTTTGTTTTCACTTTGTATCATTTGGGAATAAAAAAATTAAAAAAACATGGTATCTCCTACCATCTATATGCATACAGCACTCAAATTTACTTGCCTTTGAGACTGAATAGCAAGGACTGAAGTGCAATACTCCTTAGGTGTCTGGAGGAAGTAAAAACATGGATCGCCAATAATCTTGTCCAGTTGAACGAGCGGAAAAAATATTTTTAGTCGTACAGTTTGTAATATGAATGTAAATGATAACTTAGACCCATGGGGTAGTTACCTGCAGGGTCTAACCCTTTAACTTTAGTTAGTGTGTAATGTTGCTGTTTGAGCATAAACAACAACTGCAAAGTTAGGACGCTCAAAGTTCAATGCAAAGGAAGATAATTTCTTTCAAAGAATTCTCTAAGGAGTACAACAAACAGCTGGTAGGGACTATAACAAGCTTCTTCCTGGGTTGGTGACATCACTAACCCTAAAATTTACATAAACCCTGCCCCAGAGAACACGCAACAAAGGGGGTGAGGCCATGTTATTGCAATACATAACACAATTGCAATAGCATGTCATAAAAGCAAGATGCCAACGAAAGTTATAACCGTAATTAAACTAAACTATACCTGTTCTATCTTCATGCAGCATATATTCTCTGGCTCTGTAGACATCTTACAACAGTTCCCACATGAGCGATTTATAGATTATCATGACAGAATATGCTAATCAATGACTTTAAGATATCCCACATCAGCTACATAATTTCATCAACTAACCATTCAGAAACATCCTGTTGGATTCTACATGTTGTCACTTCTTCTTGAGTCTCTCCATCATTGTCCGACTCCGGTTTGAACATAAAAGGCTGAACAGTTTCTGACATTTTCAGTGAGTCTTCATGAGGTAATCGACGCTGCTAACACTGCTAAGGGAAGAAGCAAGCAGCTCATTTGCATTTAAAGGGACACGCACAAAAACTGAGCGTTTTTGCTCACCCTCAAAAAGTGACAAATTTAACATGCTATAAAATTATCTGTGGAAATTTTGAGCTAAAACTTCACTCTGGGGACATCAGAGACTTATTTTACATCTTGTAAAAATGGCATTATACCACCACTTTAACAAAAATTGACATACTGTACTTGGTATGAGGTTGTCCTTGTAAAAATGCTTAACCATATTTATTGTAAAAGCAAATACATTGAATTTACTTCCTACTGTTGAATTTGATCTCCTAATTTTAACTTCAGCAAATCAGCACAGTGTTCTTTCCTGTAGCTCAGTGGTTAGAGCGTGGCACTAGCAATGCCAAGGTCATGGGTTCGATCCCAGGGATTGCACATACTCAGATACAAATGTATAGTATAATGCAATGTAAGTCGCTTTGGATAAAAGCGTCTGCCAAATGCATAAATGTAAATGTAAATGTTCAAACTACAACAGCTTGGCACCGGCACTAACATTAGAAACTTATGAACTGTAATATTACAGCACAAAAGGGGAATTTTTTTATCTGACCAGCCTCCCACTGCCAGCAGCATACATTCCTGGGACGGGACATCACAGCTGCCTACGTTCAGACAAAAATGCCTCCCATCTGGATCAGAATCTGCCTGCACTGACACCATTATATGTAGGGTTGCCACCCGTCCCGTGAAATACGGAATCGTCCCGTATTTACAGGCAAAATGACACGTCCCGTATCAAATCAATACGGGACGCGATTTGTCCCGTATTTTACATAGGTGAACATTATGCAGCATCCCATGCAAATCACCCCACCCGCATTGTGTGAAGACACGTCCTATTCTGCCCCTGATTGGGTAATACTCGCTGCTATCGTTGGTTTGATTGGTTTGTTTCAGGTTCACGGGCCTTGAATCACGGCCAGTCAGAGTCAGAGGAGGGCGGGACGCTTCCCCTTCATGGAAGATCCTTGCAAGTCTCCTGCACTATATCTTTTCCCAATATACTTTTTTGAGTGTCAAAGCATTTGTTTAATTTATAATTGCTAAGTTATGGATCTGTTAATTTAATAAGTTAATAAAATATGGTTCACATCTCAGAAGTTCCTCCAAAAGCTTATTTTTTGTGGTCTCAGTCACACTTTGTTGGCCTATGTTTATTATTGTCATAGCTGTGTATTTAATGTGACCAGTTAAGTTGTGATAGTGAGAGACTGAGCGCATCTGTTCACACTGATTTCAATAGCAGATATCTTATTATAATGTCCATTGGAATCAATCTTAATATTTTTATGAAAACATGTTTTAAGTTATGATATACCACCACTGGCACGCCATCGGGACTGTGGTCATCGTGGCCCCGAGGGGTGTGGCCCCCGCTGCGGCAGGCGTCCCTTATTTTTCTGTATTGAAGGTGGCAACCCTAATTATATGAGAGATGGACGAGCTGCTGTATAGATAAATGAACTAAATTAATATCTAATGATTTTTACAATAGAATGAATGAATACCAAACTTACTTAAGCTGGACAGTGACACAATTTTCTTCTAGAGCTGCTGTGCAGCCAAATTATGTTCCCTCTATCACTGTAAAGCTGCTTTGGCACAATCTGCATTGTAAAAAGCACTATATAAATAAAGGTGACTTGACTACTTGCTGCACAAACTGCCACAGACTTCTACAAAAGATTGCAGTTCTTAAAACTAAGGCCTTGTTTACACCTGGTATTAAGATGTGTTTTGGTCGATGCTAAATACAGGTGTAAACAAGGTCTAAAACGTTTTGAGCTTGTCCACATTCGGCTACTTCCAGAGGTAGTCAAACACATTCGAACTTATTGCTTTCGTAGTGTAAACGCTCATTTGGTCGAATGTGTTCGAACAGCCACAAAAGACCGCCTACTGCGTAAACATTATGGGAAGTGCGCTAGCTAGACGGGATTTAAACTTGAAGTCCCAAGTTTGGTCTGAAGACGAAAAACGCACCAAGCACAATGTTCTCTCACCATTCCTGAAATCTAACACATACTCAGCTGGTCTTGTGGCTGTCAGAGCAGAAACGTAAGCTGATGTGCTCCATGTTTTTCCATCATCTCCGGGCGAGTTCATATGTAAATTGCGCAAGCTTATTTTGTCTATTAGATTGAAAGATCTGTAAAAAGCGCATACATTTACCCACCCATAGACCCATTTACCCTCCGCTCGAAGAAATCAGGACAGAAGTGGATGAAAGTGGACACAAGAGATATGGATTAAAACACCAGGTGTAAACGGATATGTGTCTCCCTCATCTATTTGTGATCCAGTCGACCAAAACGTATCTTAATACCAGATGGAAACGGGGCCAAAGTTACTTGCGGTCCTAACAGAACTCACTGTTGAGAAGCATTAGATTCACTGGCGAGGGTCCACATATGCTGGGAGGGGGTCCACGATGAAGCTTTCCCTGTTAGTGTGGACAAAGTTTGTGATATGGAAAAAAGTAATTGAATGCATTTTAACTTAAGGTTGCAGTGTAATGTTGATGTGCACTTCTGCTTAAATTTTGCTGTAACTTATTGCTGAAATCACTCATATTTCAACAGATTGATCTGTCCCAGCTCTCACCAGAGGAAAAGTGGAGGTCTGTACCTTTCTTTATTATTATTTCAAATATATATATTCACACACACTCTCATAAATATGTATAGTTTCTGCAATTAAATGTATATATTTCTTTTACATAATATGTATTAAAGTATCAAGCTCAGTGGGGTAGCAAGAAAGGTCTCTGGTTCGAGTCACGTCTCAGCCAGGAGGCCTTTCTGTGTGGAGATTGCATATTCTCCCCACAGGGTTCCCATGCTTCTTGAAAGTACTTGAATTTCAGACATTTTGTATTCAGGGACTGGAAAGTATGTGATAAGATACATAGGTGCTTGAATTAAACATGAACCAGGGTTAATACAAGGTGCTTAAAGTGCTTGAAGTACTTGACTTTTTGAAAATAAAGTACTGGAAAACCCTTGAAAACAGCCATATTTATGAAGAGGTACTTGAAAAGTGCTTGACTTAGTGTTCAATATTTTCAATAAACACAAATGCAATCTTTTCACTCTGTAGTCAGTCTGATGTAGATATAGAGCCATTTCACATGGCTATAAGCTTGATAGTGCTCATATACGGTATTTCTAAGTATATGATACAGCTTTCATTCTTCAGGTCAAAGTCTGTAGTAGGATGCCTACAGTGCCACAGAATATACTGTATGCTGCATGGAGATAGAACAGGTATCATTTTGTTTAATTACGGTTATAATTTATATAATCATCTTTAGTCACATTGGCTGTACAGCATGCTAACAAGCACATTCAGAAACGCGATTTGGGAACATTCATAAGTAATAAAAAGTGCAATACTTGTTCAGGATAAGAAGTTTGAGCACAAACAGTTTGTATCGACCCATATCCACCGTTGAACTGACCCACGTTTGAGTTAAGTGATTTGCACAAACATATAAAACTTTATCTAATTTCTTTGGCACATTTCCTTCATAAATGAAATTCATCCACTGTGTCCTCAGTGGCTCAGATGTCAGGAGTCTATGGAGACTCTTATGTTCATTGGTATGCTAATGGCAGGGATGCTAATGGAAAATACGTCACCAGTCATGAGCGGGGCTTGCAGTGTCTGAAAATACGCTTTTCCAGATTTCCCCCTACTGTCACTATGGAGGGAAATTTGGAACAGCGCATTTTCAAACACTGCTTCTGATTTATGGGGATTATATATATATAAAAAAAAAGGAGTGGGTGGATTTTTATGATTATAGGCTGGTTGTTTACACACTGTGGACACACATCAGTGTTCAAACACCATGTAAAAGTGAATTTTGCATAATAAGTCACCTTTAGTAAAAGTTAAGTCCTAACTTAAACAGTCTATAATATTAATAATATTTGAAAGGGATCTATTATGCCCCCTTTTACAAGATGTAATATAAGTCTCTGGTGTCCCCAGATTGTTTCAGAATTGTCAGCTCAAAATACCCCACAGATCATACCATGTTGTAATTGCTCCTTTTTGGGTGTAAGCTAAAAATGCTGTTTTCATGTGTGTATCTTTAAAGGTGCCCTAGAATTTAAAATTTAATTTACCTTGGCATAGTTGAATAACAAGAGTTCAGTACATGGAAAAGACATACATTGAGTTTCCAACTCCATTGTTTCCTCCTTCTTATATAAATCTCATTTGTTTAAAAGACCTCCGAAGAACAGGCGAATCTCAACATAATACCGACTGTTACATGCTTTCCTGTAGCTCAGTGGTTAGAGCATGGTACTAGCAATGCCAAGGTCATGGGAGGGATTGCACATACTCCGATACAAATGTATAGTATAATGCAATGTAAGTCGCTTTGGATAAAAGCGTCTGCCAAATGCATAAATGTAATGAAATGTAAATGTAATGTTACATAACAGTCGGGGTGTACGCCCCCAATATTTGCATATGCCAGCCCATGTTCCCAACATTAAGAAAGGCATTAGACAATTTCTTTTTTTATTTAGTTATTTGCTTTTTTTAATTCAAAAGTTATCTGTATTTCATACTAACTCGGCACAATGTATTGCTATTTTAATATGTCTGAAAAAATCAACAAAGTATGGAACAAGTGAATATTCATAATGTCTGATATAAAAATCACAAGTTGGAATGTCAGAGGACTCAGGAAAAGAATTAAACTAAAACAGGTGATCAACAGGATTAAGCAACTCAAATCGAGAATAATTTTTCTTCAAGAAACGCATCTTACAGATTGTGAATTAAAATTTGTAAAAAACAGATGGCCTGGTCAGGTGATACACTCATCATACAATAACTATGCAAGAGGCGTAATTATTTTGATTCATAGGAGCATACCATTCCAAATGCTACAAATAAAAAAAGACCCGGCTGGTAGATATGTAATCGTCCAGGGTAACATTCTCTCAATCACTCTGAACTTAGTGAGTGTGTATGGCCCAAATGAAAATAAACCAAANGCGAGCTCGATGGGCAGGGAGCACGAGATTTAAAGGGGCCGCAGCCCCTGAATCGGTGCATAGTTAATGATGCCCCAAAATAGGCTGTTAAAAAAATTTAATTAAAAAAAATCTATGGGGTATTTTGAGCTGAAACTTTACAGACACATTCAGGGGACACCTTAGACTTATATTACATCTTGTAAAAAAAAACGTTCGATGGCATCTTTAAAGGGGTCATGAACTCCATTTTTTATTTTTTTTTATAATGTTTCCCGAGGTGCACTAAGCCATCTGATTTGAACGCTCTGGAAGGGGCGTGTCTGCTGTGAGACTTCAATGTAAATGCCCACTGCTATGATTGGCTAACATCTTTTGCATATGAAATAAGTATTACATGTGGAATTCTTTTTACTATTACAGCTGTCGAGATGAACTAATCATGAAAATTGTTGATTTATAGCATTATATTTAGATCTACTCCCGTCGCGTTCAAGTTGCAGCAACGAGCATTGTAGCCAATGTCATCATTGTAACTTGATTTCTGCACTCTCACGAATGCTTTCATCATAACTAAGTCATACACAATGTAAATAAGAGATTCATTATAAACTCACGATGTGTGATTGACAGCTCTGGTGATTATAATGGGAACATTCTTTGATATGTAAATCACAATTTAAATAACAGATTATTTTCATGCTTCTAAGAGAAACAATATGATGTTGACCATTTAGTCACTGGCTTGATTTGCTGACACATAAACTGGAATAAACGATTTTGAGACAAAGAAGATCTGACTGAACATGAATCATTACTGATCACAGACTAGGCATTAGAATTAACACCGTTACTTGCATATTGTGGCATTATTGTTGGGTCTTGCAGTAAGAGTCTGTTTGCTAAGTGAAAAGTGAAAGTGAAGTGACATGTGGCCAAGTATGGTGACCCATACTCGGAATTTGTGCTCTGCATTTAACCCATCCAAGTGCACACACACAGCAGAGAACACACACCCGGAGCAGTGGGCAGCCATTGCTGCGGCGCCCGGGGAGCAGTTGGGGTTACGGTGCCTTGCTCAAGGGTCTCACCCCAGTCGTGGTATTGAGGGTGGGGAGAGCGCTGGACATTCACTCCCCTCACCGACAATCCCTGCCGGACCTGAGACTCGAACCCATGACCTTTGGGTTACAAGTCCGACTCTCTATCCATTAGGCCACGACTGCCCCACTAGGCTAAGCCTGCAAACCAAAAGAATTTTGATTTACCAAAAGAATGCACAGCTAAATGTACAGAACAAACAAATAATGCTCTGCTGAGACATTCACAGAGATGAAATAAATAACCACTTTCCTAGCATTAGGATCCTTTGGAAAGTAATGTTATTTTTAGTCCAGTCAGTGATCTCTCCTTCTCATCTCACTAATGTGCCAGTGGGTGGGGCTAAAGACGCAATGATGTCGAAGTAGGTTTTGATCTGATCCTGCAGAAGCGGACTTTTATCACAAAATCTGAAATGAGTCCTCTTCGGAGCTTGGTTTCAGTAAAAGATGTTTTTGTACTAACAAGGAAGTTTTGAATTCTGAAACTTACAGGATGTTTTTATATTACAACCTCTTACTTGTCAAAAGATCAAGGAAAATGTGATATTTTTTTTTTTTTTTTTTTAATTCATGACCCCTTTAAATGCAAATAAGCTGCTGCTCCCCACCCCGCTTTCCAGAAGAGGGTGGAGCATTTACAGCTCGTACCTCAGATACTCTAGCAACAACAAACCACCTTTTTTTTGTGATTATCATTTGTATCACAGTTGTGCTTGTGACATTGCAGTTCTTCATCATCATAAAAGTTTGTTTGCAAGCGTTTTAAAGCCATATCAGATATGTGGTTTTCTGACCATCTGAAACATGGGCACAGAAAGCCGTCTGTCACACGGCGCATGATGCATGAGCACTAAACAAAGTTCTCTTTCACGTCTTATTGACCTTAAGGTGCAGCTTGTAATATTGACAGCTAATGGTTGAAATAGGTACTGCAGTTCAAATTCAGAATATTAGAGCAGTGGTTTGGGGTACGTGAGGTAAAAAAACGGGCTACGCGAACAAAATGCTAAGTAGTTCATTTAATTTTACTTTAAAATAATATTAAAATCATGTAATTCTAACTGCCAAAATGTTGTAAATCCAGTACATTTAATCAAATTACCTCATGACTGCATCCACACAAGCAGCATGCATATGATAGATTGCGTGCAGTCTGCTGCCTTAAATCGTGCTAAATTACTGTCGTTCTCGACACTTACTTGCATGAAGAACAAATATAGACACAGATAGTGGATCAATTTCAATTTAAGACTCAAACTTTCTCCGATACAAAAACATACCTTGTGTGAGTTCTTGTATTTAATGATGATAACGAGCAAGAATGCAATTGTTCCCAAATATCCACATGACTGCAAACGTGACATTATTATACAACAGGTCAAAAAACAAAACGTACATATTAAGCACAGTACTGTCAGTATTTACTCTATTTTGCAATGAAATTATAGTTCTGACGAAAACCACAGCAGTACTACAACACACGTCTGTTTTGCGAACAATTCTGCAGCTTTGAACGAATCGTGAGTCAATGATTCAATGATTCATTCACAGCTACTTGCTTCGTTACTGAATGAATGATTCGATGACTCACTCATAAAAACAGTGATTTGCTGCCACCTAGTTTAATATTTAAAAGTTTTACGTAGTTTTACCATCATTGCATATTTCTCTATTGAACATTTTTTATTTAAAACATTATTTATTTTATAAAGTTATTCATAAAGGTAAAAAAAAAATGCACTGGAAAATCAATTTAGGGGGCAAATATTGTCCCCAATGGTAAAGGTGTGACTGCAGTCTAAGTGGAAGAGAGGGGGTACGCAGAAGGATGGTAAACCCTTCAGGGGTACTCCAAGCTAAAAAGTTTGGGAACCACTGTATTAGAGAATACTTGAATACTGCTGTTAAATGTTATAACGAGGTCATAATCAAGCTGATACAGTAATGGGCGGGGCCTGTTACATTTTGACTTCACAATGTATCATTCCTGTACAACTCATTTTGAGGCACTGTTTCTGATTTATGAGGGAAATAACAAATGGAGTTGGATGGGTTTTTGGCATAATGGGGTGGTTGTGTGCATACACTGCGGACACAATTATGCTCAAAAACGTAAAAAAGAGTGTAAAAGATGTAAAAAAGTGAATTTTCCATAACTGGTCCCCTTTACATTTTACTTTACAAAAAATGAGGATGATACAACTTGTACAGATGTTATATAACAATTTAAAAGTATTTAAATTAAAGGGTTAGTACACCTAAAAAGGAAAATTCTGTCATTAATTACTCACCGTCATGTTGTTCCAAACCTGTAAGACTTTTGTTCATCTTCAGAACACAAATTAAGATATTTTTATTGAAATACAGCTATGCAACTACCACTTTGATGCTTCAAAAAGTTTGTAAAGGGGTTGTAAAATTAATCCATATGAATTGTTCGCTTTAGTCCAAATATCTCTGGTGGAATGGCGTTAGATTTGTTGGATTTTTGGAGCATCCCTAACAAAAACAGATTAAATTTTTTTTATTTATTTTTTTTTAATTTTTTTTACAGTGTAGGCTGCTGTCACTTTAAGACCGATCCAATATACTGATACACATCTGAGGTGATACAGAGCTGTTTATGTTCACTTAAGACTTACTGTAACTAACTGCGTTTACATGAATACTCACCAATACGGGCATTTTGATATTCTGTGTGTGTTCGCGCTCAAGTGCAAGCATGAAAGAGAACTGAATTCTGGATCACATGCTGTGGTGGCTTTCTGTGCATGAGCTTCAGGTATGTGTCAGTCAGCGAATTCTTTATTTTTGTGGCTTATTGCGCTTAACTCTAACATCAAGCACATCTTGTTTTCTCATTAAAGTGTCAATAACTTCAAGCTGCAATGCACAGGTATATTTACATAAAAAAGAACAAAGTTTGGCACACCCAGTTTGCCTTCAGGGAGTGGAAGCAGAGTGCTCTGCACAACTCAGGAAATACGACTACGTAGATAACATTACGTACTAATGAAATGAGGAATAGTAACATTTTAACAACAGGGTATCGCAATACCTATCACAATACCACAGACCTGCGACACAATTTTAGGTTACAACTAGGGATGAGCATTTTTCAAAAATATTGTATTAGAGTATTTGCTTATTAAAAAATAATATTCTCAGTCTGAAAACAATAACGCCGGGTGCTGGGAAAATGCGCTCCACTGACAGACATTGCTGGGACATTGATAAAGGTGTGCTAAGTGAAGTTTCTTACAGCGATTTGTTCTTAAACCTGTTTCCCTTGATGAAAATTAAAGGAAGCCTATGTCTTGAGATCGTTTTGCAATCAGATAAGTTATCTTCTCGGCTCACTCGGGTGTACAGTTGCGCTTTCAACTGGTGTTTGGATTTCATGTGATTTCTCATATTATGATAACTCCGTTTCCACACGACATTTTGATCCATTTAATCAAAAATAATTCCATTTTGTAAGGTCAATTAGGAAAATAATTTAAATTTTAAACTTCACTGTGGCTAGAGGCAGATGAAAACATTCTGTAGTCAAATACAATCAGCTTGTTAACAAGCTCCACAGCGCCACCCAGTGCATTTAGTTATAACTGAGTTTTAGTTTGCGTGCTTAGGATTTCACTGCCAGCAAAGCAACATATTTAGCTAAATTCGAAAAGGATTTTTTATTTTTCGAATAATAATTACAGATCGAATTTGCAACTATTCATGCACACCCCTAGTTACAACCCACTAGTTGAAAACTACTGCTGTAACTACTTAAGTAAAAACTACTTGTGCCAAACCTAAATTAACAAGTAACAGCTAAAACATTGCATCTTTAAAAACTGATTATGTAATTGATTGTTTATAAATGTGTGCTTATTTAAGGATTTCTTTTCTGTTTTGCAGGTTGGAACATGCTAAAATGCATGCCAAACACAAAGGGCATGAAGCCATGCATGCAGAGATGGTTCTCATTCTCATTGTCACACTCGTCATTGCCCAACTTGTCCTGGTTCAGTGGAAACAGAGACACCCCAAATCATACAATGTAAGCCCATTATTTGCTCCTCACACACACTCATGCACAAAATCAAGTGGATTCAGCACATGTTTCAGCTTTAGGCTTTTTAAATCCTTTAAAATCATTGTTTGTTTGTTTTTCCCATCAACCTACACTCTGTAGTCCATAATGGCAAAACAAAAACCAGATTAGTGATTACATTCAAAATGTATTAAAAAGTGTTTACAGCCTCCCGTTTGTCTAGGGTAGGAGATGATGTAACAGTTATTGTAAATGAAAAACAATATTAAATATAGCGAAAATGACTGACGGCCACTTCAATCCCCTGATCCAGAAAAACACAAAATTAAGCAAATAATAATTTTATTGAAAACAACTCAAAGATAACAACAACAACAACAAAGAAATAAAGAAAGGAAGCTAATAAATCTTCAGGAGAGGGCCAGGCCAACATGACAAACAAAACTTTCTAACTGACAAGGGAAGCATTAAAGGTGCCCTAGATTCAAAAATTGAATTTACCTCGGCATAGTTGAATAACAAGAGTTCAGTACATGGAAATGACATACAGTGAGTCTCAAACTCCACTGTTTCCTTTAAACGACCTCCAAAGAACAGGCGAATCTCAACATAATACCGACTGTTACGTAACAGTCGGGGTGTACGCCCCCAATATTTGCATATGCCAGCCCATGTTCCCAACATTATGAAAGGCATTAGACAAGGGCAGAATGTCTGGATGTGCACAGCTGAATCATCAGACTAGGTAAGCAAGCAATAACAACAGCGAAAAATGGCAGATGGAGCAATAATAACTGACATGATCCATGATATTTTTAGTGATATTTGTAAATTGTCTTTCTAAATGTTTCGTTAGCATGTTGCTAATGTACTGTTAAAAGTTACCGTCGTTTATTACTGTATTCACGGAGACAAGAGCCGTCGCTATTTTCATTTTTAAACACTTGCAGTCTGTATAATTCATAAACACAACTTCATTCTTTATAAATCTCTCCAACAGTGTAGCATTAGCCCGTTAGCCACGGAGCACAACCTCAAACTCATTCAGAATCAAATGCAAACATCCAAAATAAATACTATACTCACAGGAATCGATGTATGCATGATGAACACTTTGTAAAGATCCATTTTGAGGGTTATATTAGCTGTGCGAACTTTGTGTTTGCTGTTTAAGGCAATCGAGAGCTCGCGGGGGCGGGGAGCGGGAGATTTAAAGGGGCCGCGCTCTTAATCGGTGCATATGTAATAATGGCTCAAAATAGGCAGTTAAAAAAATTCATTAAAAAAAATCTATGGGGTATTTTGGGCTGAAACTTCACAGACACGTTCAGGGGACACCTTAGACTTATATTACATCTTTTGAAAAGGGGATCTAGGGCACCTTTAAATAACCTATACAAAAGAAAACATATAAACAACAAAGTCTTACCTCACTCCCTGTCTAACATAAGCAAAATTCAAGTAAAAAAATTCAAGGCACCCTCTCCCTACGTCTTTTAAATTCAAACTAAATATTAAAACAAATTATGAGTAAAAACTTAATTGTAACATAAGAGAAGAACACGCTCAGCGTTTGCACACTCTCTCACAGCTAGCGGTTATGTAACTCATTCACAAAGTTGAGAGAACAAGACCACCTTTACTTGTACACACAGACTCACACAAGAGAAAATTCACTAAAAGACGACAATTCCAGATCAGGGAAAAGACTGAAGCGCCTTCCGTCAGCAATCCAGCATTGCTTCTCCACTCTATTATACTGCTTGAGATCTCTGCGACATTCACTCAGCTGATGAGCATCAGCTGGAAAACAATTAGCAGCCTGCGAACAGGAGAGAGACAAAGGCTGCATTTACACTGCAAGTCTTAATGCACAGATCCGATCTTTTGACCATATCCGATTTTTTGGCCAGTGTGTTTACATTGACTTTAGACGCGACTGGTATTCGATATCTGTGTTTACATTACTTCCTGCCCTAAAATGATTGTCATTGATAGTTTTACATGCACATAGTAGATAAAGTTCCCACCTGAAGCTGCGAATTTTTAGTGCGAGTGCATACAAGCAAGTCTGCTTCATAATACAACATTAAAGCTACCTTTTGAGCAAACGTGCCGCCCTCGCCTTGTGATGGCTTGGAATTCCAATGGGAATCGGATATGCGTGTTTAGACATAGGTAGCATGTCCAGAGATTGGATATGTATCGGATTTAAAACCACATTTGGAAGTGGCTCAGATCGGATGCGAAAAAATCGGATCTCGTGTGGATTTTTGTGTTTACACGTGTGCAACTAATTCCGATCTGTGTCAGATGTGAGCAAAAGATCTGGGGTCGTATTCACAAAACATTTTATCTTACCACTAAGAGTTCTCCTAAATAGCAGTAAAAGTTCTTAACTAAGAGTTTTCTCTTAAAACCTATTCACAAAGCTGCTGAAACAAACTTTTACTAAGGAATAGAGAGAAGTCTTAAGCTAAGAGTAAGGGCGGGGTTGACCTCGTTACTATGGAGTAAAAACGCAGTGATTGGCTGACTGGGGAGGAGTCAGCGATTTAATCATAGAAATATTGTAGAATGAGGTCATGATTCCATATTAAAGGTTTAAAAAACATTCCACATTAAAAGGTTTTAAAATACAAATGTTGCCATAGTCAAAATAAAATGTTGCCATATTGTTGCCATAAAGGTTTTAAAAAAAATATATATATACATTTTTTTTTTTTTTTACTCTATTCAATCATTTGTAAGTGTGAACTCATGAAAACCACTGCCACAGGTAATCAGACAATATTTATTTATTTTTTAAAGGTTTTTTTTGGCATTTCATCGTAGATTCAAATCTATAAATCAAAATTTATTGCATTTATGAAGAAAAGGTTCAGCACCCAAGGCTCTATTGCTATTGCCTCAATGGTGTACAGTATCTTTGAGTGGATTAGGATTGTTTGTGATTTGGTCTTAGTGACTTAGGAGTCCTCTTGACTACTCCTAACGTTTCACAGACTTAGGAGCTAGTTTTAGCGCTAAAATGCTTTGTGAAATACTCTTAGAGCAAAAATTTAGGACTCCTAAAATTAGGACTGACATGCCCATTATTTTTAAGAGTCTCTCCTAAATCGGCAAGTTAGGAGCTACTTTTAGCCTTAAGATGTTTTGTGAATACGGCCCCTGATTTTTTTGTGCCAGTGTAAACGCAGCCAAAGAGAGAAAGAACAGAAGAGAGCAAGTACGCAACACACAACACGCCCAGTAATTAGTATCACTCTCCCCAGATCACACACAACAAATACGTCCACAGGACATAACAAAAGAAACAACTAATATTTCACATTAGCATAAATATATAGACCCTTAAGCCAGTACTTAGTTTAAGCCATCTTTTGGTAGTGATTAGGTCCCCAAGCCTTTTTGGGTGTGATGCAACAAGCTTTGCAAACTTCAGTTTGGGGATTATTCTCAAGCTCTGTCAGGCTGTATGGGAACCAGCGGTGGATAGCTATTTTCAAGTCTCTCCAGAGATGTTTGATTAGGTTTAAGTCCAGGATCTGGCTGAGCCACTAATACCTCTTTTCCACCAGCACGAACCGGGTGCTAGTTCAGAGTTAGTGGTAATGCCGGTTTGGAGTTTGTTTGACTGGCGAGCCTTCTGAGAATCGGTTTGCCTTTCCACAGGCTAGAGAGCCACCACAGAGCCAGGTCTTACGTCGCTGTATACGTCTCGTCTTTCCCAGCAACACTAGCGTGGCAGCACCAAACACACCATCAACATGGCGGACGTTGCATTACTATTGATGCTCATGGCTTTGCGAACCTAAATCAGCATCCAAACACGGCGAATTCAACGTGTTCGTGCAGCTCGCCGTAACTTGTGTAGACGGAGATTACAATCGAGCTGCTATTAGCTCGATTAGTTGCTATTTCAAAAATGGTTGTCACAAGTTTCTGTTCATCTTGTTGGTCACGGTGACCCTGCCTCCAGCCCCTGACACAAGCGGTTCTTGCTTCTAGACTAGCAATGTTTTGGTGCTACTTACGAACCACTTTTCCTGGTTCGGAGCTGGTGCTTTGGGTGTCGAAAGACAAAGAACTTATTTGAAACTAGGCTCTGGCTCAGCACTCAAACTGCCTTGGTGGAAAAGGGGTATAAGGACAGAATTGTCCCTGCCACTGAAAAACACCCCCACAGCATGATTCTGCCACCACCATGCTTAATCTTTGAGATGGACAGAGGCCGATAGCAACCAGCTGTGCATAAGTTACAACTTAGCCTAGTTTTGATGTGAAAGGCCACTAAAGGCCTTTGCACAATTTCGTATGCGTTTTTTCGTGTTCGTGATAATAAAAATTTGTCACGCACAGAGACCTTGCACACTGACTCCGATGAGTATTAATAAATCCGTTGGGAAAAAATTTGCAAAATAATACAAAATGAAGTCTTCAAACAGTGAACATGATTTAGTTGTCCTCTCTCTTCTTAAAAAAAAAAAAAGAAAGAGGAAATATTGGGTACATCCAATCCTGAGATTGCGTAGAGGAAGGAGAGTTCCACCTCATCAAGGAGCTGAGTGATTATCCAGAGCATTTCAAAGTTTACTTCAGGATGTCAGTGGCTCAGTTTGATGCTTTGTTAGCGATACTGGCACAAACTGTCTTTTATATTCTGTCTCTTTCCGCACTTTGTTTGCCATACAGTGCTACTGCTTTGTGCTGTAGATGACGTGGGTCATCTGTCAGATGGCATTCGGGATTTTCGCGGGCGTTCGCGTACGGTGGCTCTGAATTGTCAAAACGTCTCTCAAAATGCATGCCACGGATGCGAAAAACACAGAAAAAAAAAAAACCTGATCTGAATTTTTTTTTGTGACGGACGAAAGTTTCGGAGGCCTTGTGTAAACGTGATTGACACAACGTGAGGTCGTATTTATTTTTTAACGTGCAAAAATTTCGGACTCAGTGTGCAAAGGCCTTAACTTGTGCACTACTACATTTTTTTTTGCTCTGCACCATTAACCTTAAACTGAAATGTAACTCTGTATAAACAAAATATTTACAGAAGCTTCTGACCAGGATTAACAGTTTGAATAAAATAGCAGATTGACTGAATTTTAAAAATTTTATATTTCAGTTATCTTTATTCAATGCAATTATACTGTGACTGTGCCTCATATGCAATCAACTTAAAGTGTCTGTAACCAAATAGTCCATATGATTAGAACAACAAAGGAACAGCGTCCCTCAGGGTATTATGTTTGTCCACTTGGATCTCTAACAAGCTTCTAAGATTAACACTTAGGTAAGTGTTAATGCATGCTATTAATGCCATGAAACAGGAAGTTTGTCAACATCACTCACTACATTTGGGTAAAAGCTTAATATTATGGGCCACATCCCACTCTTTTTTTAACAGAACTGGTTCAACCACTTGAACTGTCCTCCATCTTACCCTCACCAATTAATTGAAAACATAAGGCCTTGACCTCCAATTGATGAATCTCAATTACACTATTCAATTTATCTTTTCTATCTGTGAGGGCATCAGCTCTTTTTATTGCTCGAGAATGTTAAAGCAGTAATAGAACAGCCCTATCATAATCCCCAAAACAAAGGTTTATCAATATCATACGCCTCCAACTCAATCAGAGCTGCTTTAACAAATAATGCAACATTCTCCTTAGACTTCATCTTTGGTGGTTAAATGTATTTCATACTTAGCTGCCACCTCCAGCACCTGTTGCCACCTGTTTAAACAATTTCTCACTAGGATACTTCATAAATAACTTGTCTAAACTCAGTAGCCATTTTGTAGCAGAACCTAGTGATTGTTCAACCTAACTCACAAGCACAAAAAGTGATCATTCCCCCTAACTCTTTCATCTCCTCTAAAATAACTCAACCCCAATCTTTGTGCCTCCACCAAAAGTCGAGTATTTTCATGCACTCAAATACCATCAATTGTATTATCTCACGAACAAACCAGTGAGTCAAACAATAGCGTCAGCGCTCTCAACCCAGTGTCAGCTTAAAAAAAACAAAAAAACAACAACAACGTTGCTATGCCTACCAGACACTAAGTCCCTGTTTACACCTGGTATTAAGATGCATTTAGTCGATTGGACAAGTGTACAATTCTAAATATGGGTGTAAACAGGGTCTAAAACATTTTGAGCAGTTGAAAACGCATTCGACTGGATTGCTTCCGTAGTGTAGACACTCATGTGGTCGCCCTAGCCCTTACGGCTCAATTTATTAGCACAAATGTAAGTAAAATTTTGGACAGTTTGTGGCACTAGAGGGATTGAGTTAGAAACTCCAAAATTGCTGTGGTTAATGTTCATGCTCTCCTCTATCAGTGTGACAAATTTCCCAACTTTTTAAGTTTTTACCATATGGTTCTATGGGCTGCCGAGACACCAAACCGTAACAGCCACCGCAGTAGCATTTGTTCGCACAATTTTTTTTTAAACAACTTGCTTTAAACCGGTGTTTCCCAACCCTGATCCTGGAGGCACACCAACAGTACACATTTTGAATGTCTCCCTTATCTGAACCATATATTTCTGGTCTTGGAGTTTCTACTAACGAACTGATGAGTTGAATCAGGTGTGTTTTGATTAGGAAGATTTGGAAAATGTGCACTGTTAGTGTGCCTCCAGGAACAGGGTTGGGAAAACACTGCTTTAAACGACCGTCGCACGCAACTTGAAAAAAGAAATGGCTGTATCGTGGTCAGCAGATGAGGTGCAGACTCGTTGGTAGTCTAGGAACGGATCCACGGCAGTAAAGGCAGCGCAACTATAATGATCAGTCTATAATCCCACCCACTTTGAAGCGAGTCGTTCCACACAGTGGAAAAGCGCCAATAGACTCTTCAAGAAGAAGATGACAACGATGACAAATGGATACAACAGGTGCCTACGCACCTTTGGTGCTTGGCGTCTAACTACAGCAAAAAAAAAAAAGCCATAACATGCATGACACATTTTTGGTCAACCAATGTGTTTGTGAAAATGTCAGAGGTCCTAGATTTAAAACTTGCTAAATGTTACCCAAATGCAATATGTTTTCTTCTGTTTTTCACTTCATGTGCACTTACAAAAAACTTAAATGTTAGGCTTCTTATGTTTATTTTTATTTATTAGTTTTATTTAGTTTTATTTGCTCACTTCCTGTATCAGCTAGAATGACATTTTTTTTTTTTTTGGGTTGGCCAGGTAAGACCCAGTGATTTCATTGGGGTGGCATGCATAAATAAACATTAGGGGTGCACGATATATATCGGCCGATGATTAATGCGCATCTCGTCAGTAAAGCCGGTTCTCTAATCAGCGGTAAATTCCATCATGTGTGTGATTTCACATAGAGCAGCTGACAAGCTGGTTCACAGACAAGCTGCGCAAATACATGTTCATTATAAGCTTGGATTTGCGCAGCTTGTCTGTGAACCACGGCTCTGTGTGGTAACAGCTGCTCTATGTGAAATCACTACTGACGAGATGCGCATTAATCATCGGCCGATATATATCGTGCACCCCTAATAAACATGCATAAATCTTGCCCTTCGATTCACCAGTACATCGGTGGGTAATGAAGAGAGACCACAGTGCCCCAAAATTTTAGCTTCTGACAATATGAAGTCAAATAATTTAAGACTCCACTTAGTGACTTCACATCACAAACACAAAGAGAAGACTGTTGAAGTTGAGAAGTTGTAGTACACTATTTTAAATAATTATTAATTATTATTATTTTAAATTAATTACAATATTTTAAATAAATCCTGTAGAATTTTGCAATCAAGGTCATGTCTGACAGTGTCATTATGTGGGTGCATGTATATTCATCAAAGAATCCTGAAAAAATAGTTTAAAAAATATGAAGTAGCACAACATGAAGTAGTACATGTATTCGCCCCAAACCATCAAGGTATACGTCACGGTTCGGTGCATACAGTCAGATGATGAATATAGTCAGTCACAGGCGATCCACACTCCAATCCAGAAGGGGGCGTGTGCGGTAATGCAATGCAGTTTGCTAACTGCCACAACAGGAAAAAGCACAGAAGAACAGATGATCTAATCTCTCAACCAGTGTTTCAACCATGGAAAGACATAATTAAAACAGCTTAAGAATAATATCTAACGTAGCATTACATTTACCTCAGGCAAGTCATTTAGTGTCCACAGCATGTTAGTTCACTAGAGAAATGAACACTAGAGGGGAGAATTTCACTAAATATATTATTTATTTAATTTGTTTAAATAAATTTGTCAAAGAAAACAAGTTATGACAGTAACTGTGTAAATTATATTTCAAAATGAATTGGATTAGGAAAATGTTATATTTAAATTTAAAGAAGTTAATGCACAACCTATCTTAAATGCAATTTACTTTTTTTAAATTTAAGTGTTGATTATATCTAAAAATAAATGGAAACTGAATATAATAGTTTGGGCTCTGTTGTTAATTGTAATCTTTAATATTATAGTAATGTGCAAGAAAGGGCTATGCACAGTTTACAGCATTAGCTGAGATAGATTTTTTTTTTTTTATCCTAATAAAATGTTAATTGTAATTGAATTTATTTAAAGAGAGAGACACAATTTGTTCAATAAACCACTGTTTAGATAAAAGAAGAAAAAAGCAATTTTATGTTTAGTTTTCTCCCCCTGCTGTACCGAACCCGTACCGAGCCGTGACTTCAATACAGCGGTACGTACCTAACCGTCATCTCATTGTCATCACGTACCTCATGTATCTCAGTTGTTAATGGGCATTCCAGTTAAAAGTTCCTACTAGGAGCTAGTACTTTCCCACTTCTGAGGACAAATTGAATGCACCATAAAGCCTTTACTGTCTGTCCACTGACTGTGCGTGCACTTCAGAGGCATTTAATGTTGACACGATTGCCATTGTACTATATCTGAAACAACAGGGGGCAGTTGATATGGTTTAAAAAAATAATTTCCCCATCATACCATTTTTCTTTTTATGTCAAACATGTCTTTGAAAGATTTAAATATGTGCAGATGTGTATATATAAAAAGGGTTTTATGTGTTTTTTAAAGATAAAAGAAATGAAAGGAATAAAGATACTATATCGATAGCCTAAATCTGGTACAGTTAATCGTTTTATAGGGGAAAATACATATGCACATGATAAATGGGCTCTTTGTAAACTATCATTTAATATGACAATGCCTCTTTATCCTTTTGTGCAAAATATGAATTTTTTATTTTTTATTTTTTGGAGATGAAACATGACCACTAGGGCTGGGAAAATAAATCAATGCATTGTGAATCGAGAAATTAATGCATGCTTCCAATTCCTTACACCACTTGCACCTTCTATAAAATAATCATCCATAAAGTTCGAAAAAGCAAATTACAAGGGTGTTTGCAGTGGGCTGTTTACATTAAAGGATTAGTTCACTTTCAAATTAAATTTTCTTGATAATTTACTCACCCCTATGTCATCCAAGATGTTCATGTCTTTCTTTCTTCAGTCGAAAAGAAATTAAGGTTTTTGATGAAATCATTCCAGGATTATTCTCCTTATAGTGGACTTCAATGGCCTCCAAACGGTTGAAGGTCAAAATTACAGTTTCAGTGCAGCTTCAAAGCGTTCTACACGATCCCAGACGAGGAATAAGGGTCTTATCTAGAGAAACCATCACTCATTTTCTAAATAAAATTAAAATTTTATACATTTTAACCATAAATGCTCATCTTGAACTAGCTCTCTTCTTCTTCTTCTTCTTCTTCTTCTCTATTTGAATTCCAGCAGTGTAGACACTGTGTATTACTGCCCTCCTCAGGTCAAAGTTTGAACTAAATTGTCATATACAATATGCTAGTGCAAGTATATAAAAATTTGTTCAAACTTTGACCTGTGGAGGGCAGTAATACACTTAGCAGCGTCTACACTGCCGGAATTCTAATGAAGAAGAAGAGAAAAATCCTGGAATGTTTTCATCAAAAACCTTAATTTCTTTCGAGCTGAGTGATTATCCAGAGCGTTTCAAAGTTTACTTCAGGATGTCAGTGGCTCAGTTTGATGCTTTGTTAGCGATACTGGCACAAACTGTCTTTTATATTCTGTCTCTTTCCGCACTTTGTTTGCCATACAGTGCTACTGCTTTGTGCTNGAGAAAGACATGAACATCTTGGATGACATGGGGGTGAGTAAATTACCTGGAAATCTTAATTTGAAAGTGAACTAATCCTTTAATCTCACATCATAAAAGCATTCTGAGGTGCAAGTACATTCTCAGATTCAGCCGAACGCACGAGCGCTGCTCTTTATGAGCATTTGAGCGAGCGGTTAAAAATAGCCTAGAGCACCATCTGCTGTCAAAAACTAAGCTCAGAATCGATTCGAGAGAGAATCGCAATGCATCCGGAAAATCTCAGAATCAATCCACAAATCCAGAAGCATCAATTTATTGTCGCAGCCCTAATGACCACTGATTTTTCTAGATGGGATTTGAAAGCTAACATCTAAATAGATCTTTTTTTTTTCCCCCCCAAGTTGGTCACCCTCTTCCAAATGTGGGTCGTTCCTCTGTACTTCACTACTAAGCTGCACTGGTGGAGGTTTCTGGTGACATGGTTCATCTTCTCTGTTGTCACGGCATTCATCAGTTTTCGTGCTACCCGCAAACCACTGGACTGCACCACTCCGAGGTAACCAAAAATAGCTTTACCATCATGCCATGAGACTAACCCTGTTTAGTTGTGTTTGACTTTCTGTGTCCATGTTTGGTTCTTGTATAAAAAGTTTGAAGTAGGGGTGTGCTGTATTGATAAAAATGGTGTATCAGTATTTTCTGTGATTTTGACGATAACAATAATTAGACAATATTTTTCTGAGTGTGTTTTTGTGCAGTTACCTTGGCTGGTTTAGGCCTGTCATGGATGTAGTGATTTTACTTTCGCCCATTTTTGATTTTTACTTTTGAATTTTTGGATCACACGTCACTTAAGGTGTGGTTATGAGTACATCAGATGACCACCTTCCCCCTTTCTTAGTTTGGGGCACCAATCAAGATCTTTTTACCTTGGCACTGGCAGTATGAAAACACTCCCAACAGGAGACTGTTCAATCATTTAGAATTAAAGTAAAGCGGAGGGAGTTGTTCAGCTGATTTATCTGAAAGATTGGTTATCATCGCAAGGAAGACACAAGTATAATAAAATAATTTATTAACAAAAGATAAACAAGAGTAACTAACACAACTACTAAATTAACACCATGACTGATAAAGGAATAAAGTGCAGAAGACGAAAGATTATTTATTAACCATCAGATATAAATTGTTTAATCAAACTTGTTGCATAAATTCAATTGGAATAATAATACACTTACCAATCCAATGAAATCAGTGTCAACAAAATCCATCTTTGCATTACATAGGTGGCACGTACAGTATATGCTGCAGTTGAAGTGACATTTAGATGTATTTACAGATTTTAATGCAGCTCAGAGGTGGCTTGTATGCATTTACACTGCATGTAAAGATGTAATTATTTTTTTTATTGAATATTTCATTATGAATTTTTTTTTTGTTTTTTTTAAATGAAACAATACTTTAATTATGAAACTTAAACCGCCAGTAGGTGGCAACAAGTCAGTCTTAATGAGTCATTAATTCATGCGATTCATTTAAATGAATCCTCATTAAATGCAACAATGTGACATATAACAATGTTTATTGATCTGTATTATCAATATGACATTTGCAATTGATAGTCACAAAAAAACAGCACTCTTGCTTGGGTGATATTGCTAAACTATATAATTATGTATATAAGGCAAGCTCATGGGGAAAATGATCCTGTATATCTTGAATTTAAACATATATTTTTAGTTGAACTTAAAGGAATAGTCCACCCAAAAATGAAAATTATCCCACAATTTACTCACCCTCAAGCCATCCTAGGTGTATATGACTTTCGTCTTTCAGCTGAACACAATCGTAATATTAAATAGTATTCTGGCTCTTCCCAACTTTGTAATGGCATTGAAAAGAGCCTGAAGTTTTGAAGCTCCGAAAAGCTCTTCCATCCATCATAAAAGTAATCCATACAACTCCAATGGGTTAATAAATGCCTTCTGAAGCAAAGCGATGGGTTTGAGTTCCGGTGGAAGGGTGACCTCTGACCCGACGTATGACAAAGCTCCTCTTATATCGAAATCCTCCCACATTTTTCTTTAAGACTTCTCGTTTTAGATTTCTAATTCGTGATCAGCGTTTGTTTTGCTCTATCAAAAACAGAATAAAAACAACATAAAATTGCTTTGAAAACAGCTGATGAAAAGCAAATATGAAGGTATTATTACATAAACGTAATGTCTAATGTTATAGTTTTTTATGTTTATGCTCATTGGAAGTGGACTTGCCGACATCTTGGAAGAGACGTCAAATGACGCATCTCACTGAGGTTGGGGTTGATCGATGTACCCTGAGTTCACAGGTCAAATGTCCGACTTTCCAGATGTTATTTCCAAGAACAAGGTGGGAAAAATCCAAATTCCAAGCTCTCTGGAACACGCCGTTACACTACGCCTACATTATACTTCAGGTTGGAGGTCACCCTTCTGCAAGAACACGAGTACGGCCATTGCCGGAAGCCAGTGATTACAGTTTTTGAAGTTTTAAATATGGAAATTTTTCGTACAAAAACCCATGTTTGTATTTGACGTTTAGTTATGTTGTACAATTAAAAGCCTATCTGCAACTAGCACAGCACAAGCGGAAAGATACTTGTTACTGCACTGGCATTAGCAAAGCTATCGCTCATTGATCGTAGCATCATGCATCACAGTCTTTGTACATGCAGCCATCCACAACCTAACTATAAGCTCTACACTTCAGCACAATGGTAACCATTAAAAATTCAACATAACAGAAACTCTTTTAAATGTCAAACATAACTGAACATTAAACATTAACAGGTCTTTCCCATCACTCAAAAAACATAAAACAACACTTCATTTTAACTTTACACCCTGATCCAGCCATATGCAAAGCATGTTGGGAACTTAAAATTGCCTGCCCAGTTTCAGTTAATGCAACAAAAATCATTCATGTAATTCCAATACAAATGGATTAAGTAAATTTACATATTAAATATATTTAAGTGGATTGAATACAGTGAAGTTAAGTTAGGACAAAATGTATAGCAATTGTGTTGCTTTAGCTCATTTTAAGTAAGTAATTTGAACAAGTAGGAAAAATCATTTTTTTTCAGTGCAGGGAGGCTACAATAAAACCATACAGGTTTGGAATGATACAAGGTAAATGACAGTGGCCGTATTTTTGCATTTATTTAATCTTTTGATCTTTGGGGTGAAATAGGACCATGACATTTCTTGGTGAGTTTACTCTGTTGTCTCTCTCTCCACCACAGGCTTGTTTATAAATGGTTCCTCCTTTTGTACAAGATCAGCTACACCACGGGCATTGTGGGCTATACTGTAGTTATGTTCACCCTCTTTGGCATCAATCTTATATTTAGGTGAGTTATAAAGCTTCATGTTCAAACACTGAATCATCAGGGTATCTGACTATAACATGATGTTTGAAGAACTAATAATTCTTATATCACCTCCCTTTATGCTCTTAGAATAAAGCCAGAGGATGCCATGGACTTTGGTGTGTCGCTTCTTTTTTACGGCCTGTACTATGGTGTACTCGGTCGGGATTTTGCAGAGATGTGTGCAGATTTTATGGCATCTACAGTTGGGGTAAGTGCTTGAATCAGTGGATAAACATCATGTTGCTTTTAGCTTTTTTGACACATTGGCTTATCTGAGCGCTCACAGGCTGTTTTCACACTTTTTCTCTTGTATTGCTTGGTCTGATTTCAAGTTTGATTCCACCCCCTTACCGTGCCCATAAAACTGCCAGCTTTCACTTTCTTTAACTCCCTTCTTTTAGTTTTACTATGAAATCTTAACACACACAACAGCTCTTGGCTGTCATGCCCATATGTTATCAACAGCAATTCACTTTTGCATCTAGCCCAATTGCTGTCATGCCAGTTGCAAACCATTTAAAAAGCTGCTTACACTAACCAAATTGAGCCAAGCTCTGCAGTCTGCAGCAAAACCTCTGTGAAAGCATCCTTAAATTCTAGTGTTTTCAAAGTGATATTATTACCAGGCTATAATTATTTTATTGAAATAATCATTATATTGTTTTATATTTTATTATTTCAGTGGCTATGAATTGCTTTTTCAGGACAAGCTCAACAATTTTCTAAAAAAATCTTATCTAGTAATCATGAACTACTGGAAAAGGCATGGAAATTCATTGGTCAAAGAGTGTATGAACCCTAATGTACAGATCTGATGTTGCAGTTTTACAGTGCATCTGGAATGCCCACTAAACACCTGTCGGACAGCATCTGTGCTGTCTGTGGTCAGCCAATCCTTGTGGATGTGAGTGAAGAGGGGATCATAGAGAACACCTACAGACTCTCCTGCAACCATGTGTATCCTTATTCACTTTTACAGTTGTGTTAATTTATGATATCTGCAATCTGCAGGCTTTGTACAGAGTATGGAAATTTTGGAATATTTTTTTTTTTAACTTATGTTTTGAAATGAAAGTGGGTCATTCCATGTCAAGTCAACCAAATTTTGCCCTGTTCACATTTTCAAATTCACACATAAAAATGGATGAAAGCCAGAATATGAAATAGACCTTAAATAACCAGCTACGCAGATATCACTTTGACGCTTCAAAAAGTTAATTAAGAGATCGTAAAACTAATCCATATGAATTGAGTGGTTTAGTCAAATTTTTCTAAAGAGACTCTATCGCTTTATATCATGAACAGATTGAATTTAGGCTTTTATTCATATATAAACATTCATCAACTCGCACATCAGTTGTGGTAAACGGAAGCTCAAGCATGTTTGCTTGACACGTGCAAGAACCAATGAGGTTCATCCTCACGTTACGCAGCACATTTGAGCTTCCAGAAGAGGTTTGTTCTCGTGCGTCATTCAGGTTTGTTTGAGCTTCTGTTTATGTTTGCTGATCAGTGTTTATATGTGAATAAAAGACTTAATTAAATCTGTTCATCATAAAAAAGCGATCAAGTCTCTTCAGAAAATTTGGACTAAACCGCTCAATTCATGTGGATTAATTTTACGATTTCTTTATGAACTTTTTTGAAGTGTCAAAGTGGTAGTCGCGTAGCTGTCTATGGATGGACCGAAAGCTCAAAAAGATCTTCATTTGTGTTCTGAAGATGAACGAATGGATTAGTTTTATGATCTCTTTATGAACTTTTTGAAGCTTCAAAGTTTCATTTGCATAGCTGTCCATGGAGGGACACACACCTTGCAGAATCTGCAAAATGTTAATTATTTTAACAAAATAAGAGGGACCATACAAAAAATGCATTTTATTTTTCATTTATTACTGGCCTGAATAAGATATTTGACTTAAAAGATGTTTACATATGGTCCACAAGACAAAATAAAAGTTGAATTTATAAAAATGACCCCCTTTCAAAAGTTTACATACACTTGATTCTTAATACTGTGTGTGGTTACCTAGATGATCTACGACTGTTTGTTTGTTTTGTGATGGTTGTTCATGAGTCCCTTGTTTGTTCTGAGTAGTTAAACTGCCCAATATTCTTCAGAAATATCCTCCAGGACCCACAAACTATTTTGTTTTCCAGCATATTTGAACCCTTTCCAGCAGGGACTGTATGATTTTGAGATCCATCTTTTTCTGAGGACAACTGAAGGACTTGTACGCAACTATTTGCAAAAGGTTCAAACATTCTGTGATGCTCCAGAAGGAAACACGATGCATTAAGGGCCGGGGGGTGAAAACTTTTTGCATTTGAAGATCAAGGTAAATTGGACTTGTTTTGTCTTCTGGAAGACATGTAAGTAGCTTCCGAAGGGCAGTACTAAATGAAAAAAATATGAACTTTAAACAAAATAAGAAAAATGTTCACCCTCATCCTTTTCAAAAGTTTACACCCCCTGGCTCTTAATGCATCGTGTTTCCTTCTGGAGCATCAGTGAATGTTTTCACCTTTTGTAATAGCATCTTTTGCAAATTTGAACCCTTTCCAGCAGTGACTGTATGATGCATACATTTGTTTCCTTAACCTATTTATTACCCAGATTCCATGAGTTTTGCATACGTGGCTGGTGCATTGTGGGAAAGAAGCAGACGTGTCCATACTGCAAAGAAAAAGTTGACCTTAAAAGGATGTTTAGTAACCCGTATCCTTTATTGAGCTCAAAAACACATGCCTGGTTTCACTGACGGGGCTTAGATTAAGCCAGGATTAGGACTTAGTTTAATTAGGACATTGAAGTAGCTTTTAAAAACGTGCCTTTTTAATGGTGTGCATCTTGAGACAAGACCGTGGCACTGTAATATTTGTCAGATACGTCAGTGCAAGTTGCTTTCAGTTAAAACAGCTCAAACAGTCTGGAACTAGGCTTAAGCCTTGTCTGTGAAACCAGGGGCTAGTCAATTAAATTAAACTTCAGCGTATAACTTGTCCTGCACTGTTTGTGCTATATACATGGTAGGGGTGTAATGGTACGCGTATTTGTACCAAACGGTTCACGGGGCAAATTTCAAATAGAATGTTACATTTTATATTTTAAAAAGTTTTTCAAATATGCTATATAATATATAAATTATTTATTTATGCCGGCGCTGCGTTGTCACAGGAACATCCCAGCTGAAGATAATGAGGTAATTACACCGCTCCCTTTACCAAGTGCATTCCAAACGGCTACATATGGCATGCACTGCTCACATAGGGATGATCACATTCATTTTGAACTTTCTCTGTGAACCGTTCGGCACGAATACGTGTACCGTTACACCCCTAATACATTTGAGATTTTTTTAGTAGACAGTTATAAATGCTAGTACATGAAATGTACTATAGATAGTTTGTTGCATGTAAATATCCTGTAAGTCCTGTAATGCTTTGAGTAGAGCAGAAAAAAATCATTGGCTATCTTTGGTTTTAGTTCCCAGTTTAAACTTACTATCTTTTGTCATACTATCTCTCTGTGTGTCTCAAGAGCCAACAGTAGTAATGGTTTGGGTATCCCATTCTTTTCATAAGCTGGACCTGCCCGTATCTCCTTTTTTTTCCCCCTGATTCAAATATTCAGTTGATTATAAAGCAGACTTTATATAAGAAATGCCTACAAAAACAGTGACCTTTTTCAGTCCTTCACTCTTGAGTGAGAAAGGGATACTTTCACGAGGTGTTTTAACAAAACCCTTGCTTCTGTTTGAAACATAATTTTAGACACACCTAAGCAATTGGCTTAAACTATTAGTCGTGATTCTTGTGCCAAGGGGTTTATTGCAGTGTAAATATTTATTTATTTTGTACAATTTAACCACTGAGTATGAAATTACTCATTGACGAACCGTAAACAAAGCAGCATTTTGAATATCTATCATGATCACTTTCTTCATTTCGATGTTATGAAAATATTTGCATATTGGAATGTTGGCTTGGTGTGTTACGGGCCTTAAAAGGATAGTTCCCCAAAAATGTAAAATTACCCCATGATTTACTCACCCTCAAGCCATCCTAGGTGTATATGACTTTCTTCTTTTCAGACGAATACAGTCGGAGTTATATTAAATAATGTCCTGGCTCTTCCAAGCTTTATAATGGTAGTGAATAGAGGAAGAGATTTTGAAGCCCAAAAAAGTGCATTCATCCATCATAAAAGTAATCCACACGGCTCCAGTGGGTTAATAAAGGCCTTCTGAAGCGAAGCAACACGTTTGTGTAAGAAACATATCTGTATTTAAAACTTTAAAAAATAACTAGCTTCTGACAGACGGCCATACGCATCGAAGTTTTTCCTTCTCAATGACAGTCATCTGATTTTTTATTTATTAATTATTGAATCAAGAAATTAATAACGCAACATAATCAAAATATCAGTTTTCTGTAATGTTAGTCAGTCATGACTGCAAATGAATGTGTATAAATCTAGGGAGTTGTCAGGACAAATGTTACTGAACAGTAACAAAATCCCACAACTGGAGCGACAGCAGCTGAGCAGCGGACCAGACTAACACATCGTTTAAATAAGGCGCCTTGACAAGGTTCAGGTTCACTTAAGTCACACCCCAATCACTCCAGACCTACAAAAAAACCTACAAGAGTCACTTATGTATGGAAGCTTGTTTTTTATTCAGTTTCTGCCACTGAATAAAAAATAAAAAAGGTAATTGTGACTTTTTATCTCACAATTCTGACTTTTCTCAGGATTGCTAGATATAAACTTAAAGTTGGGGGGTATAAACTCACAATTGCGAGTTATAAGCTCAAAATTGCAAGTTATAGTCAGAATTGCAAGTTATAAAGTCAGTTATAAAGCCAGAATTGCGAGTTATAAAGTCAGAAATGCGAGCTATAAAGTCAGAAAGTCAGAATTGCGAGTTATAAAGTCAGAATTGCAAGATATAAACAATTGCGAGTTATAAAGTCAGAATTGCGAGTTATAAAGTCAGAATTGCAAGATATAAAGTCAGAATTGCAAGTTAAGTCAGAATTGCAAGTTATAAACTCAAAATTGCAAGTTATAAAGTCAGAATTGCAAGTTATAAAGTCAGAATTGCAAGTTATAAAGTCAGAATTGCAAGTTATAAAGTCAGAATTGCAAGTTATAAACTCAAAATTGCAAGTTATAAAGTCAGAATTGCAAGATATAAACAATTGCGAGATATAAAGTCAGACTTGCGAGATATAAAGTCAGAATTGTGAGATATAAAGTCAGAATTGTGAGATATAAAGTCAGAATTGTGAGATATAATGTCAGAATTGCAAGTTATAAAGTCAGAATTGCAAGTTATAAACTCAAAATTGCAAGTTATAAAGTCAGAATTGCAAGTTATAAACTCAAAATTGCAAGTTATAAACTCAAAATTGCAAGTTATAAAGTCAGAATTGCAAGATATAAACAATTGCGAGATATAAAGTCAGAATTGCGAGATATAAAGTCAGACTTGCGAGATATAAAGTCAGAATTGCGAGATATAAAGTCAGAATTGCGAGTTATAAAGTCAGACTTGCGAGATATAAAGTCAGAATTGCGAGATATAAAGTCAGAATTGTGAGATATAAAGTCAGAATTGCAAGTTATAGTCAGAATTGCAAGATATAAAGTCAAAAAGCTTCCATACTTATTTCCTCAGCCTTTCTTTCTGATTGGCTTTTGTTAACCTTGTCTAATAACTGCTGAAATGTGATTGGCTGATGGAAGCCATGTTTTACATAACAATGATTGCAACTCTTGAGCCACTTTCATGTTTTGTTGTTATAGTGCCAACGAATGGCCAAACCCTGTTTCTTCTGTCTTCAGATCGAGCAGGTACATAAGTGTCAAATTTAGTGAAAAAAATCTCCTGTTCAGACGTTATATCAATTTAAGTAAAAGCTGTGATATCCACTGCTTTTGACAATGTAATGACATTTTCCTGAAATTATAACCATAAGTCTGCCAACCAGGTTATTGTTTTACTGATTTTATTCCAGTCAGGTGAATAGTTATGTCATGTCTATGTATTTATTTGATAAGCAGCTGTCTGCATGAAATAATGTACATTCAGCAGCTTCGCGTCAGGATCTGGCAGGCTTCAACTTATTTAATGTGTAAATAAACCCGTTTTATTCACCCATTTTGTTTTTTAAAATAGCAAATTTAGCACCTTAACTCCGTCCTTAGATGGGAGAGACCTCATGTCATGTACGGACAGCTGCTGGACTGGCTGCGCTACCTCGTGGCCTGGCAGCCTGTTATCATCGGGCTGGTACAAGGCATCAACTACCTCCTGGGTTTGGAGTAACAACAGCACCCAGTGTAGAAGGACTAGCATACTTGACTCAAACTGCAGCAAATAAGTGTCTTTGGTTTCACGGAGACAGGGACTTTTTTTTTCCCCAATTACTGTCTCTGTGTTTTGCTGTGCTACTGTGTCATCAAATGAAATTCTACTAGCAGTCTGATGTTGGATGTTTTTGTTGACATTTGTTTATGGACTACTTGAAGTTTGGACCTTTTGAAATTTGCGTTAACAATTTCCCATGTGCACATTGGGTTTTATAAAAAATAAATAAAATTGCTGTAAATATGTGCTCACCATAAGCACACTCCGGGCCATGTGCATGCGTTCTTTGACTGGTGTGAGCTTAGTAATGAAGGAAATAGAATGATTTAAATCTTCACTTTTAATTTGACACTCTAATGAATTAAGCGTTTCAAATGACAAGAAATCATTATCCTGAAGTAATAGTGCACATGATTAGCAGATGGTATGAAGACAAGCTGCCGGACTCATTCGGTGGTCAAGCGGTCCTTTGCCCAGTTTGAGTAGGTGTGATGACACACACGGGTATGTTGTCGGTGGTGTCGTGTGCAGACGGAAAGAACCCTAATGATGACCCCTTCCTTATTTTTTTCTCAACATTATGAAAATATTTTGTCAAATTTGAAGGAAACTGAAATACTTGTATGTTTTAATTTTTAAATGTTCTGTCAGTGACACATTGATGTATTATTTTTTAAAAAATCTAAAAATATCTGTTCTGTTTCAACTAAAAATATTTAAACATCCAAAAATATATAGAATAATGCCTAAAACAAATAAACTAATTTGCCAATGGAAATTGAGAATAATATGCTTCCCTGTTAGATTGTTTGTTTTTTTTGTTTTTTTTTAAAGACAAGGATATGAGTAGGAAAATGTAGTAATGTGTTGGCACAGATGGCATTTACCATCCGTATTATCGTGTACCGTTGAACTTGCCGGTATAACAAGGATGGGTTATTTCAGGGAGGAGACGGTGGCATTGCAGGTATGCACAATTTTCCACTGATTGGGCTTGATAAAGGGAATTTACTTTTGTGAGTGCAACATCAGTGTGTTTTGTAGTGTGTGTATACACACTTTTAGGATCTCATGAAATAAATGTTTTTCTCTTATACACATTTCTCACAATTAATCATACCCTTTTATTAAATACTTTTTGCAACCTCCTTTTGCCAAGATAACAGCTCTGAGTTTTCTCCTATAATGCCTGATGAGTTTGGAGAACACCTGAGAAGAGATCAGAGACCATTCCTTCATGAAGAATCTCTCCAGATCCTTCAAATTCTCAGATCCATTGTTGGTGCTTCTTCTCTTCAGTTCACTCCACTCATTTTCTATAGGGTTCAGGTCAGGGGACTGGGATGGTCATGGCAGAAGCTTCATTTTGCACTCAGTGACACATTTGTTTTGGTTTTGATGTTTGTTTTTGGATCATTGTCCTTTTGGAAGATGCAAACATTGCCTATTTGCAATTGCCCATTACCCACATCTGCTTGGTATTTGATAGAATCCATGATACCATGTATCTGAACAAGATGTCCAGGATCTCCAGCGGAAAAATAGGCCCACAACATTAAAGATCCAGCAGTATATTCCATTGTACACATGGGGTACTTTTTACCCTTGTGTGCATCTTGAGAATTTGATGCTAAAAAAGCTTTCTTTTTTTTTTTGACCGTAGAACATTTTAAAAGTAAATGACACTACTGGAACTTCAAACAGGACGGGTTCTATGGTCAGATGAAACAAAAAAAAATTAAAAATGAGCTTTTGCTTTTTGTATTTGTTGTTCTTCACTCTTGTCTTTTCAAAATATATAATAAATATATTCAGATGTTCTTTGACTACCTTGTAAATTGGCACCCCCAGGGCATGGTTGCCACCTTGTGGATAAACTAATTACAGCAACAACAGCAAAATTTAAATGCGCATGTGCGACCTGCGCGTACAAATTCAGTGGTGTGCGTACTATTCTGATAATGAAAATCACATTACGCACACTGTACGCTGACCCTCGCGTATGCGTAAAAAGTTAAGTACTTTGGGCTTTAATTTGCTCAGCTCCTCACCAGAGCTCCTCCCTGCTTAGTGCTAACTGCTAACAACAGAAGTCTGCACACTGGAAGAATTACTTAAAAGGTTAGTTCACCCAAAAATGAAAACTCTGTCATTAGTTGCTCACCCTCGTGTCGTTGCACACCCGTAAGACCTTCGTTCATCTTCGGAATGCAAATGCAATTTTGTTCATGCGAGATCTGACAAAATACTCCAGTGGACTCAGTTTTATGAAGAGACGCAAGTGCTTTGTTTGCGCAAAAAAGCAAACTAAATTTTCTAACAAAAATATTGAGACTTGCTCACGAAATTGTTGCACGAATGCCTTGGATAATGTCATTTTGTAAATAAAGTGTTAATTATGTTTGTTTTTTTCATGCCGCTTGATAAAATTGAGTTTAAGCTACTTGGATCACATGGATTACTTTAATGATGTCTTTTTCCAACCCTTCTGGACCTTGGAGTGGTAGTTGCGTTGGATCTCTATGGAGGGACAGAAACCTCTCAGACTTATGAATATCTTAATTTGAGTTCCGAAGAAGAACGAAGGTCTTACTGATGTGGAGCGACATGAGGGTGAGTAATAAATGACAGATTTCATTTTTGGGTGAACTAACCCTTTAAGGGGTTATTAAATAATATCTGGATGCATTCATATGGTAAAAAGTCTCCAACATGCATTTATGTAGTGCTGTGATTTTAATTAAATCATTTTTTTAAAAGATTACAAGTTAATAAATGTTTAACTGGCATAACTTTGGCAGTTTAAAATGACCTAGAGACACAGGACTTTTATTAAACAATTCTTAGAAAAAATGGCGGATGACAACAGTTTCCAAGGTAGGATTGGTTAATAAAATGTTTAAGGTGGGGCTTAGCAAAGGTGTGTTTGCATGAACATTTCAGATAAAGGAATTTTGACTAGTCAGAATGTTAATTCCAGATATCTTCATTGAAATTCTTCCTAGTCTCAAAGCTAAATGCTTTGAGGAAGAATTTCAATTCAAGATCTCAATACGTTTTGCCTAGTCAAAAATCCAATTCAAGATATCCACAATTGTATTTTGACAAGTAATAAATTACTTTCAGGTATCAAATGTATTTTGGATATCTTTAAAAATGTTGAATTAAATATATCAGTCATAATCCCATTGTAGATATCTTAATTCCAATTACGATGAGTCAAAATTGCAGCATAGATATCTGGAATTTACGGAGCCCCGCACATAACATGCAAGAAAAAAAATTAAATCGTGCTCGATTTACTATTTAGTTCACTCGATTTACTAAAACGTGCGAACAATTTACTATTTCGTTCACTCGATTTACTAAAACGTGCGCACAATGGGTCACAAATTCCGAGTATGGGTCACAAATTCCGAGTATGGGTCACCATACTTGGCCACATGTCACTTCACTTTCAATTTACTATTTAGTTCACTCGATTTACTAAAGCGTGCGCACAATTTACTATTTAGTTCACTCGATTTACTAAATAGTGCGCACAATTTACTATTTAGTTCACTCGATTTACTAAAACGTGCGCACAATTTACTATTTAGTTCACTCGATTTACTAAAACGTGCGCACAATTTACTATTTAGTTCCCTCGATTTACTAAAACGTGCGCACAATTTACTATTTAGTTCACTCGATTTACTGAAACGTGCGCACAATTTACTATTTAGTTCCCTCGATTTACTAAAACGTGCGCACAATTGACTATTTAGTTCCCTCGATTTACTAAAACGTGCGCACAATTTACTATTTAGTTCCCTTGATTTATAAAACGTGCAATCATGTTTGTGGCAACAGCATGAGTGTTTATACAAAGTGTCCAGTAAAACATACCAAAATCATTCCAAACACTATCAATGCAATTTCTTTCTGCCTATCGTCCGTCATATTTACTCTGAAGTCTCGAGAGACTTTGCAAGATTTCATGTGTTCACAGTCGGGACTCTGGTTGAAAGTCTGTTCGTGTGGTATGTTGTCTTTGTCACATCACGGCACACCACACACTATAGGAGCAAAACGGTTAAATCTAGGATTTTTTTTGTCCTCATGTTTGTGGTCTCTCACATTTTGAAAATCTTTTAAGTTTTCAAAAATCTTACAGTGTTTACCCAGCATTAGTAAATCGTGCATACGATTTAGCCCACTATTTTTTCCCTGCATGTCATGTCCGGGGCTCTGTAGGAACTGGAATTTTGACTGGTCAAAACTAAATTATGACTAGTACATCCAGGGGTATTTAATGCTAAAACGGCTTGCCATATTATGATATCTTTAACAATAATGATGATAATTTACTATTGTAAAATTGTAATTTGAGATATATCTCTAGTTAGAATTATGCCTAGTATGAAATCAATTATAGATATCTTTAATTACAATTTCTTGTCAGAACTCATTTGTGGATATCAGAAGGTATTTTCCAATGGAAGAATATGACTAGTCAAAATAGCATTGTAGATATCTTTAATACATATGACTAGTCATAATCACATTGTGGACATCTTAATTCCAATTGAGAGTCAAAATTGCAGAATAGATATATCTGGAATTGGAATTTTGACTAGTCAAAACTAAATTACGACAAGTAGGGCCAGGGGAATTAAATGCTTAAATGGCTTGCCATTGTGTTTTTTTGTAATATCAGTATGTCACAAGGTTGCAAAATGACTTTTAAAGTCTCTTTTAAATATAACAACCCAATTTGGCTGACTGTCCTAAATGTCCACCAACCTTTTGAAATTTACAGGAACTAAATTATGTATATTAGACAGCAAATTTTGTGCTGAATCTTAATTCTGTTAGACTGCTTTCCTTATAGTGAAGATAAGAAAGAGATGAAGCAAGGACCACCTGCTATGTATTATACAAATTAAGCATTGCATTTTAACCTTGGCCGATAATAACATATAGATACATAATAACGTATTAAATAAATAACAGCGGCTTTCCGTTGCCAAAATATTCTGACTTGGGCTGCATGTCCTATAGAATTTTTTTCTGGCCCATTGGCTGATACAGACACTTTAGTGGCCTCCTATAAGAAACTGCTTTTCCTCCTATATCTATAGATAAAGCAAAGCCATCAAGTCAGACCTCTGTTAACTCAGTGACTTTACAGGAAGAGTCCAATCTGGAACATCAGACATTCTTAGGAGGACACTGTCATTGTGGACAGTGCCCTTTATCAACCCTCTTTTGTTTGAAACATGGACGAACAGCAGAGCACTTCTAGTCAGCAGATAGAGTCAGAGAACATCAAAGGACACGAGAGTTCAAAAAACAGACCTATCTGAAGAAGCACAAAGTTTGCACTCATTTAAATAGATTTTATTTTAAATCAAAAGTACGAAAGTAAAAAAATATGCCATAAATACATATATACATCAAATGTACATAAATCATAAGTTAGGGATGGGTAATAGAATACAAATAGAATTTTATATACAAAAAGAAGAATCCTGAGATCGCTCTAAAAACAACAATTCCCAATGTGGGAATGAATTTTCACTGTTCCTAACAGGAAATACATTTATGCAAGTCTCTGCATTAGTGTTTCCTGCATAAAACAATCAGTAAAATCATTCTGGTTGTGCTTTAGATGCTCACAAGAAAGACAGACCATGTCCATGCGCTGAATTATTGATGGCAGGAGTTCTCTTATCCAGGCGTTATCCAGCGTCGATGTTAAATTTATGAACTTTTCCTCAGCGTAAAGTCACATTTGCAGAGACGGCGGATGCTCAGTTGTAACTTGTGAAGTGGCCGTTAAGTTTAAGACACTCCTCGACGTCGCTGTCGTCATCTTCGTCACAGCTGTCCTCCTCCTCCTCGCTGTCTGACTCCTCGTAGAAGTTAATGGTGGCCTGCACTGGGAAATTTCTGAGCAGGGCCTCGCCGTCGCTGAAGAGGTAGTCGTAGGATTTCGATCTGGGCCAGTACAGCCTAAAATGTGAAGAAGTAAACTGGTAAATACACTGAAAAATATTTGGTGTATATTTCACAAAGAAGCTCTTTTTTCTAAATCAGCATGCTAAAATAAGCCTTATTTGGAACAGATTAGGGGTTTAGGACTAAAAGAAAATCATGTTGCAAAACAAAACTATTGCTCAAGCGAAATGAAATGTGTACTGACCTGACAGGGTGCTGGAAAGATTGCATCTTGCCATCTGTTGTAGTGTTACTGGGCACTTCTGGCCTGGAGTAAGGCTGGAAAGAGTGAGAAAAGACGTGTAAGACCACAGGCACAAAACTCAACTCAAAACAATGCTTCCTGTCCGGTGTTTATGAGGTGATATCAATGCCAGCTTCGTGGGTGTATAACACCCTGGGCAGGATGCAAAAGCTGTGACATGGAGGGTGTCAGGCTAAAGTGTTTGTGGGAAAATGACTCCAACTCCCTTTCCCAAACCTAGAGGTGTCTGCTTAAATCTTGGCAAGCGAGTTAGCGCTTGCTCTCTGGGAGCTGTTTTCTCCTACACCTCGTCTCTGGGCACAGACTCAGTGTTCACACTCAAGACAGCGGTGCCATATGGCCGAGTGTCTCTCTCAGTTTGCCTTTGCGTCACTGAATGGCTCGGTGTCAATGAAACAGCTCCACAGTCGCACCTTCTGCAGCCTAATGCTCACCACATGCCTGTCTGTCACCTTAAAACTACCTGCTGCTGCTGCTTTAAAAAACTCTACAAGTCACCATTCACAAAAAACAAAACAAAACAAAAGCCGTTGAATTACATGTAGGCTAATAAATTATAACACTGTGGCGTCGATAGAGGTGCGTTACGGTACCGTGTGTTTTCTGAGCCTAATAACATTCCTAAACAGATGGAAATTCCATTGAAATATTAGAATTGCAGTGATGGAAAAACTTACACAAGCCAGCTTGGTTTTCCGAAATTCAGTTTGAGCATCTTTTCTGGTCACGAGCCACGGTCTCCACAGGGAAGCTGGGCTGTGGATCGAATGATAGTAATATTTTAGCTGTGCATTTAACAGTCAACCTTTAAGAATAGAATTGAATTGAATACAATTGAATAGAATAGAATTGAATAGAATGCTCACCTGCTTGACTGCTTGCTCATAGTATTGGAAATTGGAGCGGCAAAGCACACCGAATTCATCTTTCTCTCTTTTCTTTCTTGGCGATATTCCCAAATAGTCCTGTTTTGGAAGATCTCCGAGTGATGGACGCTGTGGATGAGTCGTTGTCCTCCTGAGGGAAGTGAATGAATGAAGGAGACTCGCTCTCGGGGTTTATATGGAGCTGGTGCTGCAGAGGCGGGGCTGGGCGATGGTGCCGATGCCAAATGATCGGAGGTTGTTTTGAGAGGGGGTTTGGTGCTGTTTGCCAAATGATTGGGATAGAGACTGCTATGGACATTTTGGTGTGAAGACTTCTCCAGTTGTATAAACAGTGCGCCCCAGCGTGAGGGTGAGAAATCTGGTACCGTGAGGTTATTGCAACAACACTGAGGGGCAAACTTACACACCATCTGCGAGAAAGACGACGGGGGGCGACACAGGAGGAGTGGGACCATATATAATATAGTTAGGTTTCGACGCTTCATTAAATTGAGTAGACTACGCAGTGATCAAAATTGCTGTTTCTTCTAGGCTATATTTATATGGAAATAGCCAACAACGTCGTATTATCTATTAATGTCCCATATATAGGCCTATGCCTGTAGTTTTAAATCTTTTTTATTTTTTGTTGACAAGATTTTGTTGGGTTAGGCGAATCAGTTCCATCATTAAAAAAACAGTACTGTCCCCATGTTATTGAACTCTTATTTTAATACATAATTTTGTTAGGTGTTTCCGTTTTGATTTTGTATAGCCTACAGCAACCGCTTGATTATCTACTAAAATCGGAACGTTTATAGAAGCGCTAAATGATTAGTTCACTTTCAAATGAAAATTGTACCAATTGTACCCACCCTCAAGCCATCCTAGGTGAATATGACTTCCTTCTTTCTGATGAACACAATCAGAGATATATTAATAAATATCCTGATGCATTCGATTTCGAGCTTTGTAATGGCAGTGAGCGATACCAACGAGTATTAGCTGAAGAAAGTGCTTCCATCCACATCCATCCATCAGAAACGTACTCCACACGGCTCCGGGGGGTTAATAAAGACTTTCTGAAGCAAATCGATGCATTTAAAAAAAAAATTCCATATTTAACAAGTTGTGAAGTAAAATATTTAGCTTCCGCCAAACCGTTATGAAAAAAAAAAAACGAAACTGGCGTCGCGTCAGTTAGGCTTTTTCCATAAGTTGAATAGGGAAGACGTAGGACGTAGCGTACGCTTTTTGAACTGCGAGAGGTGTTGCGCTTTCTTCCTAAGTTGAATACCGAAGGCTAGATATTTTACTTCATAACTTTGTTAAATATGGATATTTTTTACACAAACGCATCGCTTCGCTTCAGAAGGCCGTGTGGAGTACACATTTATTATGGATGTGGATGGATGCACTTTCTTCAGCTCATACTCATTGGTATCACTCACTGCCATTATAAAGCTCGGATGTATCAGGATATTTATTAATATTTCTCGGATTGTGTTCATCAGAAAGAAGAAAGTCATATACACCGATGGCTTGAGGGTGAATAAAGCTTGAGATCATTTTCATTTTAAAGTGAACTAATCCTTTCAATTCTCTACATCATGTCATGAGCTTCAATGAAATGTAACCCTGTTCTTTTTTTAAAATGCATAATTATATGCAAACATGCAGGCCTAGCTATGTTTTTATTTAGCTAGTTTGTGGTTATACAAAGCAATTTATTAACGCGTAAATTCTGTCTTCATCTCATAGAATGTTAAACATCTTTATTTCAAAATAAATAATAATTTTGATTTTCTAATGACCCGTCTCTGCTGCTCTCTGTTGATTCTTTAATTACCGCCTTCAACCACTGATCTGAAAACAGCTCATAACTTAAACACTCGAAGGAGTCGTCAAAAGCTGAAGAACTAAAGCCGATCCGCGGTCAGTCCGATCGGGTCTCGCGCTGTTTGTCTAAAAGCACGCGTTCACACTTCAGCCAGTTAAGAAGGGTGCAAAATATCTCACTAAGCGAATTTAATGAGGTCCTAATAGGGGCTTGATGGACTTCGTCGCTCCATTTGGAGGAGCAAATTTGCGAGACTGCGTCACTCCGACCTCCTATAGAGCCAGCAAACTGACCCGCGTCAGGCAAAAGGCACAAATGGACAGCGAAGATAGCGACGAGCTATTGATTAAACATACAGTTGAGATAATGCGATGAATCAATTAACGGTTGTGTTTTCCTTCACTTTTACTAATCTAATTAGTAAAAGAGGTGAAGGGCAAACGCAGTCTTGCAAATAGATGGTGAAAAGTTAATTTCCTCAATGTCATTATGATATAGGCTATTGTAGATAAATAGGCCTATTTGTTACAGTTTTCTCAGTAGCCTACTGTACTTTTTACAATTGAAATTTAAATATGCCATACAGAAAGCGCAGTCTTGTGCATTTTCAATTGGTGTGATCAAAATTGTAGCCATAGTTTACATCTGAAAATACTGACAGAGTACACTGTTATATCGACAACGTGCGGCTAAACATTTTGACTATCTTGACAAGTCATTCTGATGGCACTGATATAAATACTTACTTTTGAGAGATGAACTAAGGATTTTAGGCAGGTTACAATTTTGTAAGAAATGCGCTCACTGGTTTGCAAATCTTAAAGAGATAAATCACCCAAAAATGAAAATTCTGTCATCATTTACGCACCCTCAGGTTCTTCCAAAACTGTATACATTTCTTTGTTTTTTGCCTACTATGGAAGTCAATGGTGCCACAAAGCGGCCTGCTTACAAACTTTCTCCAAAATATCTTCCTTTGTGTTCAGCAGAACAAAGAAAGTTATAGAGGTTTGGAACTACTTGAGGGTGAGTAAATGATGACAGAAGTTTCATTTTTGGGTGAACTATCCCTTTAAGGATGATTCAAGAGATGTACCAAAGCGATTGAGAAAAACTGTAAATGACGGAGTGTAATAGCTATGTTATGAAACTCATTTAAATGGTCAATAGATAGATGGATAGAAGCACAGAGCATCAGACAGTGAGGGTGGCAATTGTATGTTGTTTATTCTGTTCATTTGGGAGTGTTCTGGCTTATGGGGGTCTGTCTAGTCCCAGTCTGTTTTAACATTTGCTGATCTCAGAGTCTTGGAAACCCCCTGCCACTAACGGCTCTTAAAAAATCTTCTCCCCCATGGTCAGGAATGTCAGTAATCACCAGCCTGCTGCTCCCCAAGCCTGACCAATGTGTTTTCTTTAAAGCAAGTCAACACAAATCTTTAATTTAAAATAACAAGAAATGGATTAGTTAGAGCACGCAGTATATTTGAAGATGTGATTTGTTCTGATGTACTAGAGTCAAATTATTTTATATAGTCTTCTTTCTTTTTTATGAAAGATATGAACTAATATGTGACTGACACTATGGTGCCAGTTTAAACGGATTAGTTTATACCTAATGTCTAGCTCGCTAACATTGATTTATTGGTCTGATTAAGTTATGTTTTAAAAATATTTTAATAATGCAGTGGCCGGCCCATAACCTTTCCCTCAAGCCAAGATTGACTTAATCATTTAGATCACAGCACTGTGCAAATTCCAAAATACACGTAATGGATTATTTCAGAGGAAATTCCATAGCTTATTTAAATGTTCACCAGTTTCTCACATCTCAATTTACTTTTTAAAAAACACACTGCTGTTAGAAATTGAGGAGATAATGGTGAAACTGAACTTAAGAAAATAAGTGGAAAATATGCCTACGATTTAAATCTATTTTTTAAAGTGTGTATTCTGACATTGTAAAAGTAAAAAAAACAACAACAAAAAAACAGACAGATTAATTACTATTTATGTACAAAATTTGATAATTTATACAATGCCTCCTTTTAAAATATATTTACTTTCAATGATAAAAATGATATAATGATTCACAGTATAACTTCAATGTTAAGGGATAGTTCACCCAAAAATGAAAATTATTCCATGATTTACTCACCCTCAAGCCATCCTAGATGTATATATCTATATTCTTTCAGACGAACACAATCAGAGTTATATTAAAAAATATCCTAGCTCTTCCAAGCGTTATAATGGTAGTGAATGGTATAATAAAAATAATCCATACGCCTCCAGGGGGTTAATAAAGGCCTTTTGAAGTGAAGCAATGGGATTTTGTAAGAAAAATATCCATATTTAAAACGTTATAAACTAAAATAACTAGCTTTCAAAACTCGCCAAAAGAGTAACCTCTGACACTATGTTGGCGTATCGTAAGCTTAGACGCCTCTCATGGTTCAAACAAATAGGGCTGGGCAACAAACTCAAGCTCCTGTTCTATCTATCTATCGAAATCCTCCAATATTTCTTTTTAAAAATTCTAGTTTTAGACTTTTAATTGGTGATTGGTGTTCATCAGTGGTTACTCTGTTGGATAAGTCAATTTGCGTAGGCCGTCTGCCGTAAGCTAGTTATTTGAGTTTATAAAGATTTAAATATGGATATTTTTCTTACAAAAACCCATTGCTTTGCTTCAGAAGGCCTTTATTAAGCTGGAGCTGTGTGGATATCTTCTATGATGGATGGATGGATGTACTTTTTTGGACTTCAGAATCAGGAGCACCATTCATTAACATTATAAAGCTTGGAAGAGCCAGAATATTTTATAATATATCTCTGATTGTGTTCATCTGAAAGAAGTCATATACACCCATCATGAGATAAATGTTATTTTTGGGTGAACTATCCCTTTAACAACATTGTAAAGTTCAATCAAACAGCATTCTTTACATTAAACTGTTGCATTAAATACAGAGCTTGAGCAATTTTTCATAAAGCTACAAGAGCCCCTTACTGACCCTCTAAAGGAACAACCTTTCTCAGCTGCTTCCCTCATTGTAAACCAGTCAAGAGACAACACTAGCTTTATTATAACAGAAGATTCTTTATTTACACTGTTAATTAAAACCTTTTTATTACACTAAAACTGCATTTTTAGTGCAACCATAAACATTTCAGATGTTTAGTTGCTTTTAAGTTAAATGGGTCTATGAATCTTGAACTCTAGAGCTGTTTCCTTAAAGGATTAGTTTACTTTCAAATAAAATTTTCCTGATAATTTACTCACCCCCATGTCATCCAAGATGTTCATGTCTTTCTTTCTTCAGTCGAAAAGAAATTAAGGTTTTTGATGAAAACATTCCAGGATTTTTCTCCTTATAGTGGACTTCAGTGGCCTCCAAACGGTTGAAGGTCTAAATTAGTTTCAGTGCAGCTTCAAAGGGCTTTAAACGATAGCAGACGAGGAAATAAGGGTCTTATCTAGCGAAACGATCGGTCATTTTCGAAAAAAATACAACTGTATATGCTTTATAAACACAAATGATCACCTTGCAAGTACTTCCACCATTCCGCTTTTCGTATTCTTCAAAAAGCTTACGCTGGATGTCCTACGCCCTTCCCTATTCTACTTACGGAACGAACGTGGCGCCAGTTCCGTTATTTCCGTAAGTTGACAAGTGAAGTGAAAAAGTGCAATTTACAATGTCTCACAAATGTTACCAACATCCTGTGAATAAGTTTAGGAAAATGGTCTCACCTAATCTGAACAGGTCTGAACTGAATCAATATACATATATAAAAATATAAAATAAATACATAAATCTAAAGTTGTTTATTGGCATTTTTATGTGGTTCCATGAAGAACTTTATCTTTCCATTACACAAAAGTTTATTTATAGTGAAAAAAATTTCTTGACACTAAGGTTCTTTGAGGAACCAAAAATGTTTCTTCTATAGCATCGCTGAGAAAATCCCATTTTAGAACTTTTTATTTTTAAGAGTGTAATTCATGAGAAAACTCAGAGCAAAACTATCATTAGTATTTTAAAATGATCTTATTAAATTTGCCATGGTAAAGCTGACCTCCGCTCAGGGTCAGAGTGTGCAGTGATGTTCATTCCAGTGACCCCGTCATTCACACTTCTACACATCACACCTCTTCTCTCACCCTCTCTGTGGCAGCATCAATGTTTCCAGATCAGCACCAGCATTGTCACTTCTCAAATCTGAACCGCCCTGATTCACATTCATCGTTCGTTCACAGTAGTAGCATTCTGATAGAGCCCTGAAACTGAATGAAGATTAATCCAGTTTATTTGCCATTTGTACACACACAGCCAGTACGAATGCATAGGACTTTTTTGAGCAGAGCTCTTAGAGTCAGCAGTAAAAAAAGATAATAATGTAATAATAATAATATATAATAATAATAATAAAGAAAGCTGCCAAAGACTGTACAAGCAATGGATAAATACTACGAAAGTACAATAAAATACACACTATAGACACACAATGAGATACACACTATAAACTCTGTTACTTTCATATAAGAATATTGCACATTTTGCAGTTAACTTTGTCCTGAGACGATAAATAGGCCTTATATAAGAAAACTGAGTTAAAAAAAAGTCTTTATATAACAGTTACATATGATCCGCTTAAAAGTAAAAAGTAACCTTAGCAGCAAGTCTCTATATGTCAGAGATTAAACATTGTGATCTTACAGAAGTGAGGTAGACACACACTATATTGCCAAAGGTTTTGGGACGCCTGCATTTACGTTCAGATGAACTTTAATGACATCCCATTCTTAATCCGTAGGGTTTAATATGGAGTTGGCCCACCCTTTGCAGCTATAACAGCCTCAACTCTTCTGGGAAGGCTTTCCACAAGGTTTAGGAGTGTGTTTATGGGAATTGTTGACCATTCTTCTAGAAGCACATTTGTGAGGTCAGGCAGTGATGTTGGCGAGAAGGCCTGGCTCACAGTCTCCGCTCTAATTCATCCCAAACGTGTTCTATCGGGTTGAGGTCAGGACTCTGTGCAGGCCAGTCAAGTTCCTCCACACCAAACTCGCTCATCCATGTCATTATGGACCTTGCTTTGTGCACTGGTGCGCAGTCATGTTGGAACAGGAAGGGGCCATCCCCAAATTGCATTGCACTTGGTGATGTAAGGCTTGGATGCAGCTGCTCGGCTATGGAAACCCATTCCATGAAGCTCTCTACGCACTTTTCTTGAGCTAATCTGAAGGCCGCACAAAGTTTGGAGGTCTGTAGCTATTGACTCTGCAGAAAGTTGGCGACTTCTGCACTGTGCGCCTCAGCATGCGCTGACCCCGCTCTGTGATTCTACGTGGCCTAGCACTTCGTGGCTGAGTTGCTGTTGTTCCCAATTGCTTCCATTTTGTTGTGATACCACTAACAGTTGACCGGGGAATATTTAGTAGTGAGGAAATTTCACAAATAGACTTATTGCACAGGTGGAAACCTATCACGGTACCAAGCTTGAATTCACTGAGCTCCTGAGAGCGACCCATTCTTTCACAAATGTTTGTAGAAGCAGTCTGCATGCCGAGGTGCTTGATTTTATACACCGGTGGGCATGGAAGTGATTGGAACACCTGAATTCAATGATTTGGAGGGGTGTCCCAATACTTTTGGCAATATAGTGTATTTTTTTCACTGATGTTATGACATTCAAATGTAGTGAATTTCAAAATAATAAAGATCTCCAACAGGGGGCACTTCTTCTGCTCAGAAAGATGAATTGAGTCTATTTAAATCCTTTGTATTTTTAGAATCACTTTGACACATATGAACACTGTCATTCACATATTGAAGGAGAAGGTTTTAAGTGAATAACAGTGTAAATTCTATGGAAGCTAGTTTCCACCATGGAATAAAAAAAGAAAAGAAAAGATAGTTGCGACTTTATATCTCACATATAGAGATATAAACTCACAATTGCCAGAAAAAAAGTCAGAATAAACTTCAATTCTGAGGGGGAAAAAAGACTGACTAAATACTCAGAGATTTTGTGTACTGGATTCAGAACCTGGATGACATTATTATATTATCATTACTACTTTGACAGGTTTAGCCTTAAAAAATGCAGTGTTTACCTGATCATCCATCATAAAGCTGACCTCGGCTCAGGGTCAGAGTGTCCAGTGATGTTCATTCCGGTGACCCCGTCATTCTCACTTGTACACAAGCATCACACCTCTGCCCTCATCTGAGGAGGTGTGTGTGGACGACAGCAGGCCTCACACCTCAGTGAGCACACTTCTCTCACCCGCTCTGCGGCTCCGTCCATGTCTCAGGACCAGCATCAGTGTTCCCAGATCAGCACCAACATTGTCACTTCTCAAATCTGAACCACCTGGATTCACATTCATCATTAATTCACAGTAGCATTCTGATAGAACCCTGAAACTGAATGAAGATTAATGTAGTGGAAGATAAAGATCTCCAACAGGAGGCGGTCATGCTGCTCAAAAAGTCTATTTAAAGGGATAGTTCACCCAAAAATGAAAATTATCCCATGATTTACTCACCCTCAAGCCATCCTCGGTGTATATGACACCGAGACACTTTCAGATGAACACAATCAGAGATATATTTAAAAATATACGGGCTCTTCCAAGCTTTATAATGGTATTGAATGGGGGGCAGGATTCCATCTCCATCTGTGTTTCGATCATCGTTCTGAATCCCATCCGGATGTAGTCTTTGACAGAAAAGTGATTTTCCCACATTCAACTGTTGATAAAAGGATGCATGAAACTAGAATTTTTTTTTTTTTTAAATGGAAAGAGTTAAAGTATAAAGGTATATATTAAGTATAAAAAATGTAATACCTAAATAGGAACACCGTAGTATACTTAAAGTGCAAAAATTGTATATAAATAGTAAACTATAAGTACACTCTAAAAAATGCTGGGTTAAAAACAACCCAAGTTGGGTTGAAAATGGACAAACCCAGCGATTGGGTTGTTTTGACCCAGCAGTTGGGTTAAATGTTTGCCCAACCTGCTGGGTNTCAAAAAGTCTATTTAAAGGGATAGTTCACCCAAAAATGAAAATTATCCCATGATTTACTCACCCTCAAGCCATCCTCGGTGTATATGACACCGAGACACTTTCAGATGAACACAATCAGAGATATATTTAAAAATATACGGGCTCTTCCAAGCTTTATAATGGTATTGAATGGGGGGCAGGATTCCATCTCCATCTGTGTTTCGATCATCGTTCTGAATCCCATCCGGATGTAGTCTTTGACAGAAAAGTGATTTTCCCACATTCAACTGTTGATAAAAGGATGCATGAAACTAGAATTTTTTTTTTTTTTAAATGGAAAGAGTTAAAGTATAAAGGTATATATTAAGTATAAAAAATGTAATACCTATATAGGAACACCGTAGTATACTTAAAGTGCAAAAATTGTATATAAATAGTAAACTATAAGTATGATGTTATGTTCATTTGTAGTATAAAACACTAAACTAGTAGTTTACTGAAAGTACACTTCAAAGTACTACAAAAAGTACTACAAGTATTAAAATAGTAAACTACTAGTATACTTATAAGTTCACTAGATGCAGTACAAATGAGAAACGTAGTTGTGAACTTGTTGTGCACTACTGTTACACTTATAGTACACTTAAACATATACTTTTTTATATATTAAAATGTGGGCCAATTTAGTTTTTTAAGCAGTATTGAAATAGTACATTTACAAGTTTACTACTAGTATATTAGTATACTTAAAAATATACTTGAACATTACTTAAGTACTTCATAAAATGAACTGGAAGTATTCTTTTTTGTAAGGGTAGTTTAGTTTTTAGTCAGATTATGTTTTTTTCGGCATCTGCAGAAAGGCTCGAAATGGAATGGTTCATCCAAAAATGACAATCTGGTGACTAGAGATATTCATACTTGCTGACATCAATGACATCAAAGATCAATGTTTTTTATGTGTCTTGGAACAGTTCACAGATCTATGGAAGTTTGTTGTTGATCTGCCACGGGATAAAAACGGAGTGTCTATTTACACTAAGTGCAAATAGCATCCCTTGTTGGCAAACACTATTTACACTAGCTCCGCCCACCAATGTCTGGTTAGTTATAAAAACAACACACAAAATTCATCATCTTCAGTGGTGCAGCAGTAGCGAGTAAAGCTTGCAGATTTAGCTTTTACACAATCAACGTGGGTTTGAATCCACCTTTCGCATTTATTTTCAATAAAAATTAAAATAATGTTCTAAAAGTGGAAATAAACTGCGAATGAGTGATTAATAATTTTAACAATGTTTATCGTGTAGGGTTAGGGGAAGGTGTAGGGAGAGTTTTTATTCTCCCAATAAAGCAGCATTTAATAATTTTAATAAATATAATCATTTACACTCTATGATATTATTGCATCCTGTTAATGTACAAAAATACTGAGGTGCAAATAGTATCTGCCAATATAAAGTAAAGATAGCATCTAATTATCTGCAAAGAACTGATACCTTTACATGGTGTAAATAGAATCATTATTTTCACCTAGTGTACACAGAATATCGCTGAGAAAATGCTGCTATTGTCACAAATAGCAGGTGCCATAAAAAAAATACAAAAGGTAATTGCGATTTTTTTTAATCTCACAATTCTTACTTTTTTCTCGCAATTGTGCATTTACATCTCGCAATTCTGAGACAAAAGGAATTGCGAGATGTAACAACTAAACTCGCAATTGAGTTATAAAAGCCCAATTCTGAGAAATAAAGTCTGAATTGCGAGAAAAAATTCAAAAGGTAATTGCTATATCTTGTAAAAATATATCTTAAAATTTAAAAGTCAGAATTGTGAGATAAAAATTCGTAATTAGCCGACCTTTTATTATTATTATTACACTCTAAAAAATGCTGGGTTAAAAACAACCCAAGTTGGGTTGAAAATGGACAAAAAAACCCAGCGATTGGGTTGTTTTGACCCAGCAGTTGGGTTAAATGTTTGCCCAACCTGCTGGGTAGTTTTATTTAACCCAACAATTGTTTACAAATTACTATATGTCTGGCTAAAAATGAACCCAAAATAGGTTGGAAATTAAAAATCAGACTCATAATTACTAGAGGCAACAATAATAATCAAAAAGATGAGCATTTATTGTTTAAATATTATTCAAAAAAAGTATTAATAAATGTGTGTTTATTAAACATATTAATAAAATGTTAATTTCCAACATATTTTGGGTTCATTTTAAGCAAGAAATACAGTAATTTTTAAACAATATTTGGGTTAAATAAAACTACCCAGCAGGTTGGGCAAACATTTAACCCAGCCGCTGGGTTAAAACAACCCAATCGCTGGGTTTGTCCATTTTCAACCCAACTTGGGTTGTTTTTAACCCAGCATTTTTTAGAGTGTAGGCATATTCAGTGGCAGAAAAAAGCTTCCATACTGATATAACAGATGTGGAAGCAAAACTTTAAACTTTAAAGCTATATGTTTGAGGAGAAGGTTTTAAGAGAATAAAAGTAAAATTCTGTCTGTTCCTTACAAAAAATCTTGTCGCACAAGTAATGTGAGATGGTCCTCACTGCAGAACAGGAGATCCAGGGGAGATCCAACTCCTCCCAATTTACATTTCCCTAAACCTACCCATCTCCACCCCCTGGATCTAGATCCAACTCCTCCCACTTTACATACCCCTACCCGTCTCCGCCCACTGGATCTTGTGTGTTCTGCAGTGAGGGGCTACTGGGTCATGTGGACTACTTCTACAGAGGGTACTTTTGATACATTGTTTCATTCTTTCTGGAATGATCACAGTATGATTTTATTGAAAGAGCAGCAAAAACATTTCTTTTGTGTTCCACAGAAAGAAGAAAAAAGTGATATGGATTTGGGATGACATGATGCTGAGCAAATGATGATGGCACCTGGATGGCATTTTTAGATTATCATTAAATGTTATATAACCACTAAACATGAAATGTTTACCTGATCATCCTTCATAAGGCCGACCTCCGCTCAGGGTCAAAGCGTCCAGCGATGTTCATTCCAGTGACCCCGTCATTCATCACACCTCTGGTTTCATCTGAGGAGGTGTGTGTGGACGACACCAGCCCTCACACCTCAGTGAGCACACTTCTCTCACCCGCTCTAGATACACACACAGTAAATGTTCCAGAACCTGCATCACTGTTCCCACATCAGCACCTTCACATGAATAAACACCGACCCTGCTTCAACCCACAACAATTTAGAAGAATACAAGCTGGCTTTATTATTTAGAATAAATGTACAGAAGGCTGCATTTATTTTGACAAAAATACAGACATATTGTGAGGTATTATTACAATTTAAAGAACTGTTTTCTTTTTGACTCCAGTCTGTTTCCATTACTCCAGTCTTCAGTGTCACATGATCCTTCAGAAATCATTCTAATAATGATTTCTGAAGGATCATGTGACACTGAAGACTGGAGTAATGATGCTGAAAATTCAACTTTACTATCACAGGAATTAATTACACTTATGAAATTGAAAACAGTTATTTTACATTGCGATTTGTAATAATATTTCACAATATTACCGTTTTTACTGTATTTTTGTCAAAACAAACCCAGCTAATCTATTTTCTAGACTATTTTCATTATCATTATCTATTTTTTGAGCAGTTAATTGAGTACTTAACACTATTAATTTATTGCTTACAATACAGTCCCTGCTCTGAAATGCAGTATAATATATTCTTCTAGATTTGACGCTCCTCTGCCTTGGCTGGTTGTAGCAGAGAAATATATATGGTGCAAAAGCAAGATGAACTCATAGATCTTTGTAGCTTAAGTCATCATGATTGTATCAATACTTATGTATAAAAGGTTAACAGACCAGGATTGCATTAAGCAACGACCGTCTAGTGACCCTGTTCCCTCATGCGCTCCTCACACCTCTGGTCTTATCTGAGGAGGTGTTGAGCTGACACCAGCCCTCACACTGCAGATCAGCACCATTCTGCTCACTTTCTGCTCAGACACACATGCCCAGGTCAAGACCCGGAGCCAGAGCGGCCATTCCCACATCAGCACCTACAGTACTCTTGACCTGGACGCTGACCTCAGACGGACACATTCCAGCACCCTTTGTTTCAACCATTTTTCTGTTACACATAGCCATAGCCAAGATATACAGTACACTCCAAAAGTTTGGAACCACTAAGATTTTTAATGTTTTTAAAAGAAGTTTCGTCTGCTCACCAAGGCTACATTTATTTAATTAAAAATACAGTAAAAAACAGTAATATTGTGAAATATTATTACAATTTAAAATAACTGTTTTCTATTTGAATATATTTCACAAAGTAATTTATTCCTGTGATGGAAAGCTGAATTTTCAGCATCATTACTCCAGTCTTCAGTGTCACATGATCCTTCAGAAATCATTCTAATATGCTGATCTGCTGCTCAAGAAACATTTAATGTGTACAATTGTACAAAATATTTGTGTACAATATTTTTTTTCAGGATTATTTGATGAATAGAAAGTTCAAAAGAACAGTGTTTATCTGAAATCTAATCTTTTGTAACATTATAAATGTCTTTACTGCCACTTTTGATTGATTTAATGCATCCTTGCTGAATAAAAGTATTCATTTCTTTAATTTCTTTTCAAAAAAATAAAAATAAAAATTCTTACTGACCCCAAACTTTTGAACGGTAGTGTATAATGCTACAGAAGCTTTGTATTTCAGATAAATGCTGTTCTTTTGAACTTTCTATTCATCAAGGAATCCTGAAAAAAAAAGTACACAACTGTTTTCAACATTGAAAATAATCATAAATGTTTATTGAGCAGCAAATCAGCATATTAGAATGATTTCTGAAGGATCATGTGACACTGAAGACTGGAGTAACGATGCTGAAAATTCAGCTTTGCATCACAGGAATAAATTACTTTGTCAAATATATTTAAATAGTACACAGTTATTTTAAATTGTAATAATATTTCACAATATTACTGTTTTTTACTGTATTTTTAATTAAATAAATGTAGCCTTGGTGAGCAGACGAAACTTCTTTTAAAAACATTAAAAATCTTAGTGGTTCCAAACTTTTGGACTGTACTGTATATATACACACACTACCAGTCAAAAGTTTGGAAACATTACTATTTTTAATGTTTTTGAACAAAGTCTCTTATGCTCATTAAGGCTGCATTTATTTCATCATAAATACAGAAAAAAACAATAATATTGTGAAATATTATTACAATTTAAAATGATGGTTTTCTATATTAATATACTTTAAAATATAATTTATTTTTGCGATCAAAGCTGAATATTCAGCATCATTACTCAAGTCTTCAGTGTCACATGATCCTTCAGAAATCATTCTAATATGATGATTTGATACTCCGTTATTATCACTGTTGAAAACAGTTAATATTTCTTTGGAACCTGTGATACTTTTTCAGGATTCATTGATGAAAAAAAGGTTAAAAAGAACAGCATTTATTAAAAATATAAATATTGCCTAACAATATAAATCTTTACCATCACTTTTTTTTTTTTATCAATTTAAGACATCTGTGCTGAATAAAAGTATTAATTTCTTTCAAAAAAAGAAAGAAAAAAAATGACTTACCCCAAACTTTTGAATGGTAGTGTATATTGTTACAAAAGATTTCTATTTTAAATAAATGCTGTTATTTTTTAAACTTTTTATTCATATAGGTTTTGTACAGTTTTGTCAATACAGCCCCTATTTAATCATTTCTGTAAAGACTTAAAATATTATTTGGATACCCTTTATATAGTTCATATATTAGTGCTGTCAAATTGATTAATCGTCAAAATACCGATGTGGTCACAATTATTGGCACCCTTGGTAAATATGATCAAAGATGACTGTAAAAATAAATCTGCATTGTTTATCTTTTTGATCTTTAATTCTTAAAATTTGCAAAAATCTAACCTTTCATTGAAGGAAAAGAATTGAAAGTGGGGGAAACTCACATTATGAAATAAATGTTTTTCTCCTAAACACATTGGCAACAATTATTGGCACCCCTAGAATTTTTTTATGAGTAAAATATCTCTGATGTATATTCCCATTCATATTTAAATTTTTTTAGCATACCAGGGTTGATCATGAACATGAAATTGTCCAGCCATGACTTCCTGTTCCACAGGAGTATAAACATGAGGAAACACAAAGGCCAAATTCTCCTAATCATTCATCACAATGAGAAAAACCAAAGAATAAAGTTCTGATGTGCAGCAAAAGATTGTTGAGCTTCACAAAATAGAAAGTGGCTGTAAGAAAAAAGCTAAAGCATTGAAAATCCCCATTTCCACTATCAGGGCAATAATTAAGAAGTTCCAATCAACTAAAGATGTTACAAAACTGCCTGGAAGAGGGCGTGTATCTAAATCGTCCTAATGTGAAGTGAGGAGGAAAGTTTGAGTGGCCAAAGACTCTCCAAGGATCACAGCTGGAGAATTGCAGAGATTAGTTGTGTCTTGAGTCTCAGAAAGCCTAAAAAAAATGATCAAACAGCACCAACATCCCCACAAGTTGTTCGGGAGGGTTTCAATCCTCCTCACTTATCCATAAACAAACTCCAGTGTATTCAGTTGACAGACACGACTGGAATTTCAAAAGGGACCAGCTTCTATGGTCAGATGAAACTAAAAAAACAGTTTTTTGGCAGCAAACCCACCAGATGGGTTTGGTGCACACATGGATAAAAAGTACCCCATGCCCACGGTTAAATATACTGCTGGATCTTTAATGTTGTGGGCCTATTTTTCTGCTGGAGGTCCTGGACATCTTGTTCAGATACATGGCATCATGGATTCTACCAAATGCTAACAGATAAAAATCAAAACCTGACTGCTTCTGCTAGAAATCTTATAATGGCCGTAGTTGGATCATCCATCAAAACAATGTTCCAAAACAAACATCAAAATCAAAGCAAAAATGTGTCACTGAGCACAAAATGAAGCTTCTGCCATGGCCGTCCCAGTCCCCTGACCTGAACCCTGAAGAAAATGAGTGGAGTGAACTGAAGAGAAGAAGCACCAACATGGAGCTGGGAATCTGAAAGATCTGGAGAGATTCTGCATGAAGGAATGTTCTCTGATCTCTTGTCAGGTGTTCTCCAAACTCATCAGGCATTATAGGTGAAGACTCAGATCTGTTATCTTTGCAAAAGGAGGCTGAAAAAAGTATTGAATAAAAGAGTGCCAATAATTGTGGCCAACATTGGAGAAAAACATTTATTTCATAAAGAGATTTTCCCCACATTTTCAATTCTTTCACTTCAATGAAAGGTTAGATTTTTGTGAATTTTTTTTAATAAAAGATTAAAGCAGATTTATTTTTACAGGCTTCTTTGTTCATATTTGCCAAGGGTGTCAATATACACCGATCAGGCATAACATTATGAGCACTGACAGGTGAAGTGAATAACATTGATCATCTCTTCATCACGGCACCTGTTAGTTGGTGGGATATATTACGCAGCAAGTGAACATTTTGTCCTCAAAGTTGATGTGTTAGAAGCAGGAAAAATGGGCAAGCGTAAGGATTTGAGTGAGTTTGACAAGGGCCAAACTGTGATGGCTAGACGACTGGGTCAGAGCATCTCCAAAACTGCAGCTCTTGCGGGGTGTTCCCGGTCTGCAGTGGTCAGTATCTATTAAAAGTGGAGGAAGGAACAGTGGTGAACCAGCGACAGGGTCATTGGTGGCCGAGGCTCATTGATGCACGTGGGGAGTGAAGGCTGGCCCGTGTGGTCCGATCCAACAGACGAGCTACTGCAGCTCAAACTGCTCAAGAAGTTAATGCTGGTTCTGATAGAAATGAGTCAGAATACACAGTGCATCTCAGTTTGTTGCATATGGAGCTGCATAGCTGCAGACCAGTCAGGGTGCCCATGCTGACCCCTGTCCACCGCCGAAAGAGCCAACAGTGGACACGTGAGCATCAGAACTGGACCACGGAGCAATGGAAGAAGGTGGTCTGGTCTGATGAATCACGTTTTCTTTTACATCACGTGGATGGCCGGGTGCGTGTGCGTCTCTTACCTGGGGAACACATGGCACCAGGATGCACTATGGGAAGAAGGCAAGCCGGCGGAGGCAGTGTGATGCTTTGGTCAATGTTCTGCTGGGAAAATTGGGACCTGCCATCCATGGATGTTACTTTGACACCTACCACCTACCTAAGCATTGTTACAGACCATGTACACCCTTTCATGGAAACAGTATTCCCTGGTGGCTGTGGCTGTATTTACTAATAATACTTTCTTCATTTTAGGATTGTGAATGTGGTAGACACACAAAAAAAGAATGATGTTTAAACCTTTCCTTTTTAGTTTTACTACACTGATGATAAATATATCGATGTATGACTGTTGTATATTGATAGGCTTTCCACAGACTGACACAACTGGCTGGACACTGTTATTCATCAGATCCTTTTGTCCACCCTCTCATGGGCATCACAGGAACTGCACTTTTCTGATTCGAATCTCACAGGTCGGTGTTTGAAGGTCAGGGCTTGGACTCCTTATCTTCATATACTCATACACATCGCTCAACTCAGTTACATTTCATTGCATGAGTCTGTCTTTTATGAGTTAAGGCTACACATATTTATTGGATAAATCCTGCACTCGATTAAATTGAGTTTGTCCAATGAGTTTTTTTTTTTTTTTAAATACCTTTAGCTATTCTCCAAAGCTTCAGTGCTTTACCTGAATATTAATAAGAGTTAATTATCGTCTCTTAACAGTTGTAATCTTCCATTAATCTACCCATTAAAGATGAAATCACATATTTAGGTATAAAGACAGTAAAAAATGAAGTGGAAAGGTGCCGAGTTTAATAAGACAAAGAATACAAAGAATACTGATAGCAAAGGCAGAGGACATCTCAAGATTTACATATGCAAACGAACTCAACTGAAAACGGAGGTCTGAACTTCTTAGATTTTAATCACACTTTCAAAGTTAATTAGATTAAGCATTTCTTAAAAAACATGGGCTATCTATATTATGCCTCACTTTATCTTTTCACAGGTTGGTGGTCTTCAATTCCTATTGCTCTGTACAACATAATCAAACTTCCTTTAGAAATATCTAATTTTCACAAACAGATGCTCCTTTCTTGGAATTTAATCTATAAACACAACTTCTCACCAAAGGTGTTTTATCTGGAATCATAAATAAATTTAGTTTGAATCTTTTTCTTTATTTCTTGAGAAATGGTTTTGTAATGATATAGCTTTGGTGAGCTAACTTTTTAACAATGCAGGACTTATGTTGACGTATTTTTGTTGAATTTCTGTTCTTTTATTAAAGCTCACATCATGCCTAGCTTTCAGCTGTGTTTTGAAAATGTTTTATTTGTTTTTTTTTCTTCTATGACTTATCATAAGGAATATTATTAAATTAATCTGCTACTTCTTTTAGCTAAATTTAATGTTCATAAATGTAAATTTGGGGGAAATAAGCCTTTGTTTTTCATTTTAAAGACAGAAGTTCAACAATACCTAAAAACAATATTATGTTTGAAAAATAAGAAAGCTGTTAAATGTATTTCTATTTGTGAACATTCTAATATTTGTAACTTTTTTTCTGTCACTGTTTTATTTTCTCTGTTTATTTAATGTACCCCTGGCTGTATTTGTAATTCTACAAAACCAATAAGAAGAATAAAAAAAAGAAAATAAAAAAAATCATTGCTTCTTCTGCCTTACTTCATTAGAACATTGCTTTACTGCCATCTAGTGGTCTGTAAGTGTTCATCAAACTAATTCAAGTCCTGTTTAGACCATTCTGTGTGAATGATTGAGTCAGTGTTTGCTTGAGTAACACTGAAGTATCACTCTGTTGATGTCTAGTCACTTAAAAAAGAAAATTCTGTAATCATCATGTCATTTCAAACCCAAATGCTTATTTTCATTAAACATAAGATTTTTTCCCCCACTTTGTTCCACTCTATGAACTTCAGGACACAAATTTGTATAATGACATGGGTATGACATAGGTATTACAAGGAGAGGGTGACTTATGAGAACATTACCCCATGTCCCCACTTTTCAAAAGGCTTATAAATCATACAGAATTTTTTTTGAAGGTAAAAATGTGCACAGTTTCCTGTGATGGTACAGTACAGTTTGATGGTTTGTAAGGTATAAAAACCATTACGTCTATGGAATATCCACACAATTCACAAAAACAAACCTGTGTATGTGTGTGTGTGTGTGTGTGTGTGTGCGTGTGTGTGTGTGTGTGTGTGTGTTTGTGTGCGTGTTTTTGTGACATATCAGGACACAAACTTGTATAATGACATGGGTATGACATAGGTATTACAAGGAGAGGGTGACTTATGAGGACATACCCCATGTCCCCAATTTTCAAAAGGCTTATAAATCATACAGAATGAGTTTTTGTGAGAAAGTAAAAATGTGCACAGTTTCCTGTGATGGTTAGGTTTAGGGGTAGGGGTAGTGTAGGGGATAGAAAATATGGTTTGTACTGTATAAAAACCATTACGCCAATGGAATGTCCCCACATTTCACAAAAACAAACATGTGTGTGTGTGTGTGTGTGTTTGTGTGTGTGTGTGTTTGACAAATTGTGCCAAAAGCCAAAATATATTACATATCTGGCCTTTATCACATTTAGGAACAAAGATTATTACATATAGGAACTTTATCACATATAGGGAAAATTTATTATAAACATAGACTTTATTCCAGGAGTTATTAAAATTTGGGCCTTTGTTTATTGAGAATATCCTATATAATTATCAATTGAGCCTGTGTTTACTTTCTTCACTGGCACAGACTAGAAATGGCACATAGACTGACACAGTTTTAAAACCATTGTTATCAATTTTCTCCCCCAAACAAGAATTTACAGCCCATTTTATCCACCCTGTCTGCTAAAGATACTTTTAAAAATTAACTTTACAATATTACATTACTTCCTAAAAAGGAAACTATTTGCATTACTTAATCACTTTTTTTTAGGAAAGTAATGAGCTAAGTTACTTTTGTGTTACTTTTCCTCACCTGCATGGGCTGGGCTTGCTTGTTTATTTTTTAATATCAACAACGAAAAAAAACGTAAAGGCCCTTTCACACCAAAAGTCAAATGAATAAGCTGAAGCAAATGCAAATACACAAATGTGTGTTACTTAGTGTAACTCAGATTTTTTGTTGTAATTTTTAAAAATAAATCTGATTACGTAACTTGTAATGTGTTACACTCAACACTGAAACACTCTAAGAAGAAAAGGTTCAAAAATGAACATTTTGAGGTTCCTGGCGACTGCAACTGTGGAGAACCTTATAGGTTCATTTTTTAACCTTTTTGAAAAGTTTCTAATTGGAACCTCCACTTAAAGATGCATTTAAGAACATGTCAAAGAGCCCTGCAGTTTATATATATATTAGGTATGTAAGTGGAAAGGTGTCACTTCATTTGGCATACTTACATCTACAATGCTTGCTGTATTTTTAGTGTCACAAGTCTGTTGGACTCTTGGTGAAATAACCTGTTTCCTTACTTTGCTGAACGTGCAATAAATTTCATTTATTTTTTTCAAACATCAGTCAAATATAATCTTTCATTTTGAATTTGTTTTTATCATGCCATGACTCCTTTAAAAATAATAATTTATCCTACACACAATTTTCCAAATAACAACTATAAAATACTATAAAAGGTTTTATGAAACTGCAGGGCTCTTTGACATGTTCTTACACCTTCTTCCAGTCTTGTCTTTTAAGAACTGGTATTTGTTAACCAGGTCTGAACACACCTTGTTGTATTGTTCGCTTATTGGATACCTGAAAATAGAGAAAAACTATTTTACCTTCCTTATTTCTCTAAACCTGTACTTCACAGTGGGAATAACAGTGTTATAACAGTTTATAACAGTTTGGATAACAGTGCCAACCAAATACACTAATGTGAGAAAATGTTTAAGTCACTAAGTTATTCAGTACAACCTATTAATATTAATTATTAATAGTTAATAATAATTAAAAGAGGTGTCTACGTACTTTTTTTTAAAACATTAAGGGCCAGATTTACTAAACGGGGCAAATTAGCGTGAGTAGACATATGTGATTCCACAAATACGCCGATGGGAGTGGCAAATTTTGCGCGATCTACTGCTGACACGCAAATTAGAGATGGAGACGCAGTCAAATCATTTACATAATGACCAATGCACTCTACCAAAAGCAGCGCAAATTAGCGTTGGGTCGCAAATAGGCAGAACTGATGCTCATCAGGTGCAGGTCGACACAGGCGCAACTTGTTACATGTAATCTGACAAACACGTACACATATATATATATAGGCCAACATGACTAGGCAAACGACTTGCTTTTTTTAGGGCGTTACATAATGGCGCAAATACCAGTAGATTGACTAGCGCAAACATTAGTAAATCGTGTTGCGTGATTCATTTAAGTACTCTCCTCCTATAAATTTTGTGCCTGAAAGGGAAACTCAAATGCATATGCAATAAGGTCAGCCGCAAAAATAACTCAGCTCACGCCTCTTCAATGCTAATTTTGCACTGCGTGTCTTTAGTAAATCCCTACAGTAGTTTTTTAATGCCAAAAGAGGGTTTGCGCTGACACAAGCTGTTAGTAAATCTGGTCCTTAGAGTAGATGTAATAAACTTACTCATGATTGGTGTGTGTGGTCTTGGTGGCCATCTCAGTCTTTCGGTTTAGGCCTACTTGTAATCTTATGAATTTAACTTGATCATTCATTTTAGGGAATATTTTAGCTATCATAGTTTTAGTTAGGTTCATTCAAGTGTCCCCATCAATTTAAACTCTTCAGAGAGTTGAATGCCTTCTTGAGGGGCTTTCACACTGGAGATACAATTTCATAGTACCCTAATTTTGGCGTGTTCGCACCACAGGAACTAGGAATGATTTTAGTTCTAGGAAGTCCTTTTGGGAGAACTAAATTAGCTCCTACTTCAGAGTAGAGTCATGTTTTCACACCTGTAGATCGATTGCATTGTTCCAAAACAGGGACTTGATTTGTTACAGTGTTGCATCTTCTTCTGGGTTCGGTTTGCTTTCACAAGGCAATATTTCAAAGCATACCAAATTGTGTTTATGCAAGTCACATGTGTGTACAACTGTCCTATTATTGGTCAGAGTTTCCTCTGCATCATCCATCAAGATCATTAACAAGTTCGCTTCATGAGCATATTGTGGCTTGTTTAGTATGTCGACACACACGCAAGCACTATACGAATGTACCCGTCATTCCCGCTGTTAAATTATTTACTACATTCATATTAATTCAAGCGCGATCTCTGTATCTCCCAGCGCTGTAGACGAACTGTTTTGAGACAAAAACACTATACGAATGTTATAATGCAGCAGACTGGGAATCAAGGCTTTGTCGGATCAGCGTTCTTGCACGGAGTAGCGCGATTACACAACATTTTAAGATGAAGAGGCACTCTTTGGTTTTTAACTGCAATAACTAATGTAAAACACATTTCCCGTTATGAAATATGATATCGTTTGGTTTGTTGGTCCGTTGGGTCGGATTGCTTTCACAGGGAACTGCCCCAGAGTTAGTTTGCAATTGGGCCGAGACCACCTCGTTCAGGCGATCTCGGAGTGATTGTTCTGGTGCGGCTCCGAGCGCGATTGCCGTGTTCACATATGCCTAAACGAACCGAGCCAAGGGATAAAACGCACCAGGTTCCGAAACAAACACTCATGTGTGAAAGCACCCTTAACACATGAAACACCAGCAGCACCCGCCATTTAAAAAAAAAAAAAGCTGTGTTCACACACAGATTATAGCCTATATATTTACACCACAAACTAACTCTACGGACATAGAAAACAGTGATAGATGGACCTCTCAACACTAAGGAGAAAACTACTGGCGAAAAACTTGAGAAATGAGAGTAGAGCATCTACACTTTGCAGTTTGGGTCCTGTGGCCGCCGAGCGTGGGAGAAGCCTAATGGGAAGATTTTCCATTTTAAAATTGGTGGCTGATATAGGGGCTTCTCCTGCTAGCTCCTTTTAATGTCAGTATAGGAAGCCACTCTTTGGCTGCCTCCAACCTGACTGATTAACGTGGCATGTCTAATTCTCAGGAATTAGATGCAGTTGAGGTGGATGTTAATAATAATCAGCTTCCTCTACTGTCCTGCATATAAGCTGGTGAACCTTTTTATTCCTCCTATCTCCAAATTGAGGTGTTGAGATAATGGAGGAATTTGTATTCAACCCATGTAGCAAACTATTCACATGTAAAGAGGCTGTGTGAGCAGCGATACGCAAGGACACCCCGGTTGGAGAGCTGCTTGCGAGCCATCTCTCCCCTAGTGCTGCATTCTTTTTTTGAAGACTCCCACCTTGCCAATGAAGTGAGCGCATTTGGCTCTGAAAAATGGCAAAGCATGTGCTGAGACAAGACAGGCCTGTGGGGCCTTGCACACCATTAATTCCGCTCAGCAGTGCTGCCGGAAGGTGGTGTTCCCACTCCCACCCCCCTCTGAGGAGGGTGTTGGGACATAGGTATTGCGGGGTTCTATCTCCTGAGGCAGTAAAAAAAAAAAACATTAGATCTAGCCATCCATGCCACAAGCCACACGGCAAAAGCAACAGCCATTCAATGGTCGTTATGTCCTGACTTGTGATCCGCTCTCTTTTCTGAGCAAACCTCACTGAGATTAAAAAATCTCTTTCACAGGACTGTACTATTTTAATACAATGGGGAAGACCTGAAACAGATCCATTACCAGTCAGAAGCTTTATGTTTTTCCAAAACTTAGAACTTGTCAAATTTTATCAAGGAAATACTCTGATTTTGCCTATCTACTCGTAACTGTACACTTGTTACGAAGCTGTTTAAAATATAACCAATCAGGAATTTGAATTGGTTTGTCTGGCCTTTTAGCCCATGCAGCATCATGCTCATAAATAAGGACAGACAGTGTGGTTGAAAATCATTGATTATCCCAGCATTTCTTTTTTAAAGGTGCATAATTATTAAAGATCAAAATAAAGATATCATAAAAATATTTCCACGCACTTTCTGAGCAAGATCATGTAAAAACCTTGCTTACTGAAGTGTTCCATACAGCGCTTGGTGATAATTCATTGGATAACTTTGTATCTCTAGCAACTGCAACAACACTGATATCATCTGCAAAGAATATTTATGAGGGGCATTTGTAAGAACAAGATCTAAGTCTTCCACCTGTCAGTTAGATCCACTCCCTACTCACTTGGTTAAAGCCTGCTTATCCACTTTATCTGGTATAGTAATAGATATTATACATTCTTCTCTAACTTCTGGGGTTGTTCCTTCATCTTTTAAAGTTGCTGATTTAAACCGGGTGCTGATCCTAATAACTTTTCCAACTTTCGCCCAATTTCCAATCTTTCAAAAATCTTGGAAAAGGTTGTTGCATCTCAGCTTCATGCTCACCTCTTAAAAAATAGCTTGTCTGTTTTTCGGCCATGGCATAGTACAGAGACTGCCATGGTAAAAGTTGTTAATGATCTGTTGATGACAGCTGATTCTGGACTCTTAACCATACTTATCTTACTTGATTTAAGTGCGGCCTTTAATACTATTTCCCATCAAGTTCTTTTAGATAGGTTACTCTCTATAGGTTTCACTGGTGTTCCTCTCACCTGGTTCAGATCTTATCTTTCCGGACGCACTCAATTTGTCCAGCTTAAAAATTTCAGGTCATGCTCTTCATCTGTTACCACTGGTGTTCCTCAAGGCTCTGTTCTGGGCCCTCTCTACTTATCATCCAAGCCAAATTCTACTCTTCTGTCTTCCTCTCTCTTAGATTGTTTAGAAGAGATTAAATCCTGGTTTTCGCACAATTTTCTCAAGTTGAATACTGATAAAACAGAGGTTCTTCTTGTTGGCACTAAATCCAATTTGCTTTTCACTTTCCATTGATAATTCTAGAATCTCTCCGTCTTCCCAGGTTAAGAGTCTGGGTGTCGTCCTTGATAGTACTTTGTCTTTTGAAACGCATTACTCGGTCTGCATATTTCCACCTACGGAACATCAGCTGTCTCCATCCATTTCTCTAATCCAATTCCACAGCCATTCTTGTATACGCTCTAGTCACTTCACGCATTGATTATTGTAATTCTCTTCTATTTGGGTTACCTCACAAACTCCATCATAAACTTCAGTTGGTCCAGAACTCAGCTGCCCGTATAATTACTATAACCTCTTCCATTGAGCTTATCTCTCCTGTCCTCTATCATATACATTGGCTTCCTGTTAAATATCGGGTAGAGTACAAGATTCTGCTTCTCACTTTCAAAGCTCTTCACAATCTTGCACCATCATATCACTCCGAATTGCTTCATATCTACACCCTGAAGCTTACACTTCGATCTTCTTTATCTGTTTCTCTTGTTGTATCCTCTGTTCATTTAGTTACTATGGGGTCCAGGGTGTTCAGCTTTGCTGCACCTCATCTCTGGAATTCTCTTCCACAATCTTTACAAGAAAATGATTGTCTGGCTACTTTTAAATCACATCTTAAAACGTATTTAAATTAGCTTTCTCTGATCAGTTTTAAATATCGTATGTTAAATAGTTGTATTGTGTCATGATTTGTTTTATGACTATCATTTAACTGCACGGTGTCCTTGAGTGTTTTGAAAGGTGCCTTTAAATAAAATGTATTATTATTATTAAGATCTATTAATGTGGATTTTTCAGGAAATTTTCAAATTAAGTCTTGTAGGTGATTCTACCAATTGAAAAAGGTCACAGAAAGCTTTAAAACCACCAGATACTGGGTCCAAATCAAGTTAAAATCACCCATTAAAATCAATTCTTTATAGTTCATAGAAGCCAGAGACTGCATCAAAGAGGGCAAAGCATCCGTAGTAGCTTATAGAGGTCTGTAACAACCCACTAGTGATTTGACAGGTCTTTGAAACCGACAGATTAACAGCTAGTTCATGCTGTTTATTCAGAGAGTAACATGGTAGTCTCAAAGCATTCTTTAATGTAAATGGCTATGATCAGCTGTGGGCAGAGGGTGATTGTCTTTGGCATCTTTCTTGCTCTGCTCTGATTTCCTGAAATATCTTTTTCCAGGGTTGAGCTATATTCTCCCCTATGTTAGGGTCTAAAATAGAACTGTATGCTCTCTTATGGATAAATATACTTAGGATAACTTAGCTTAGGATAAACTTGACTCTGACCCATGACACAATTACACAGGTCACTATAGTATGTATTCAGCTAATTAATTACAAATTGTACTATTTTTTGGGTGCTTGCTATTACTATAGAACATCCCCCTAACTATTGGTTGGCATGAAATTGAAATTCTAATCTATTTTCTAAACGCATGCTCTTATTGTGAACAAATCGTTCATGTATTTTTCATTTTTTACCTCATAATTTATAGTTGAAATATCATCTTGATCTTCTCGTGAAATGTCAGACTTTTACCTCTTGACGTATGCCAGACTTGTCCCATAATTTTTCCCACTTAAACCTCAACCCTTTCATACGATCAACTGCAAGCTTGCATTCAGATCTGCCTCCATCTAGTTAACAACCAATGGATAGAATCAAGTCACCACCCAGCATTTTCTTTTTCGATAATCTGTGTCAATCCGATATACATCACATATCTGTCACAACTTCCGTTACATTGCGACTTTAATGCAGCATTTTCAATTACTATTTCTCTGTTAACTTGGGCCTTTAAGCACACTTGTTAGCAGCTTGCATAGCGACATGATAAAAAAACCTCCCAGACCAATTTAGCAACCACATACACTAAAAAATGCCCAGAATGTTCTAGCAACTTCATACCAACATGATAAAAACCATCCAAAACACTTGAGCCAATGCATAGCAATGATGCTATATAGAAACAGCATAGAAATGTCCTGCAACCACCCATAACACATTAGCATTAGGGTGTCAAATTTTATACAGCCATCTTACACCAGGGTTAACTCAAACTAAAACCATAAAAATGTTACTTGAGATAAAAAGAAATGTTAAATAACATAATAAAAAACAAACTAATTTTATTTCAGCTAGTTTAACTTGATATACTAAAATAGACTAACTAAAACTGAAATAAAAATGAATAAAAACTATATACATAAAAAACAATATAATGACAAAAAGACAAAATAACAAAATTACTAAAATGAAATTTATAAAAATAAGAACTAATTAAATCGATAGCAGAATCACAGAATGCATCTTATCTTTTCTGAACAAAAAATAATGTTCTTCTATGTTAATATGCCTTATTTTTAGCTATTTTCTCCCTCTCTCAAACACACACACACACACACACATGCAAATCAGTGTGTGTGTTCAGCTCATTATGCTGTGGTGGCACAGAGGGGAGGAACTGGCACTATGAGTGTTAGCCTTTTCATATGCTTATCCATGAGAGGCACAGATGGCCCCTTTTCCTCATAACCCGGGACCCGCTATTGATTAAGCTTCTGCTATAAAAAAAGAAGTAATTACATGTGAGACGCTGAAGCAAACCGACACAGAAACTCAGATATATGCCATCCTGTTAATGCCTATATCAATTAACATCCGCCAAAATGTGAATTTTCGGCTTGCATTTCTAAGTTTACATGGCATCTAAATTAAAGAGACAAGTGTAAATCGCTGTTTCCTGGCAATGACCTCATCAAAGGTCATGTTTACATTTCTCTTGTGCAGCAGAAAAGTTTTGACATGCACACAAAGTGGTTTTTGTCAGAATACATACTGATAAACAGCCCATCTTTACTGTCTTTAACCCAAGACAATGGCGTAAACCAGCTTCAATTTGATGTGAGATTTAGCTTTTTTTATATAATAAGCTACAAGAACATTATTACAGTAAATGGTGATTTTTTTTTGCTCCAGTTAGACTGGGCTTTGGAGTATGCCACTGTATAACTATCTAAATTATTTAGAGATTGTAGGCAGCTAAAAAATTCATGGTACTGGTGGTAACCTACATATGACATATTATCATACTTTAATTTGGGTCACACTAGTGTTCTACAGAGTACAGTAATAAGCATTAGTTCACGAGTTCACACTTAGGCTTACATATAATGAAACAGAGTAAAGGTTTATGAGTATTTGGCATGCTGTCTGAGGGGAGGGCTCCAAGCTTGGAATTTGGCCAAAGTACCCAGAGAACTCTCCCCTCCCAGGTTAGGAATAGTTAGAAGTGAGCAGATGGGGTGGTGGAGGGATGCTGGAAAAGTCATGGAACAGAGGTAAGTCTGCAGTATATATACCTCTTATCGCATTAATTGAGTTGATTAACTGAATGTGCTCCTCCTTTGTTGAAGGAGTGAAATATTTAATCTACACTATATTAACAAAAGTTTTGGGACTCCTGCCTTTACGTGCACATGAACTTTAATGACATCCCATTCTTAATCCATAGGGTTTAATATGGAGTTGGCCCACACTTTGCAGCTATAACAGCTTCAACTCTTCTGGGAAGGCTTTCCACAAGGTTTAGGAGTGTGTTTATGGGAATTTTTGACCATTCTTCTAGAAGCGCATTTGTGAGGTCAGGCACTGATGTTGGACGAGAAGGCCTGGCTCGCAGTCTCCGCTCTAATTCATCCTGAAGGTATTCTATCGGGTTGCAGGCCAGTCAAGTTCCTCCACACCAAACTCGCTCATCCATGTCTTTATGGACCTTGCTTTGTGCACTGGTGCGCAGTCATGTTGGAACAGGAAGGGGCCATCCCCAAACTGTTGCCACAAAGTTGGGAGCATGAAATTGTCCAAAATGTCTTGGTATGCTGAAGCATTAAGAGTTCCTTTCACTGGAACTAAGGGGTCAAGCCCAACCCCAGAAAAACAACCCCATACCATAAACACCCCTCCACCAAACTTGCCTAAAGTCTGCATGCCTTGGTGCTTGATTTTATACACCTGTGGCCATGGAAGTGATTGGAACACCTGAATACTTTTGCCAATATAGTGTATATGTGTATATCAAACTGAAAACAGAGTTTAAAATAATTCTGTTTTCTTCTGCTCACTCCAGTAAAAAAGTGAATAGGCATGTATCGAGTCTGCAGCCAGACCCTATTGGGACAGTGCGCTCATATGAAGGCTACGCTAGTTAAAAAAAATCCCGATATGTGCGTGGAAAAAATGCGTAGGCCTATACCCACATCAATACCTTTTTTGTGCGTACACAACATTTATACATACATCAGGACCCAGGCCTGAATATGGCCAAAGCCACTGGAAGGCCGGCCTGCCACTTTTAGCCAAAAAAGCTTAATGGCTAATGCTAACGCTCTGGCTTTTTTGGAAGGCAGGAAAGGAGACCAGAAGCCGTTTTCTTAAATGGATGTCAGTGGAGGAGAGGCTTTACTGCACTGAATAAACTGCTTTTGTGAGGAAACGGCTTGAATCGACTGTCTATCCACTAATCTTCAACGTGTTTTATGCTAAACAATACTTGTAGTGGATAAATTGTCCTTTTTGGTGGCTGAACAGAAAAAAGGCTTGACGCTCACTGTCCAAAAGATTCCATCGTCCACAGCATAGTTTTCCAAAACTGAAATAATATTTATTACAAAAAAGTAACTATATGCAAAATCAAAAAATCTAAATCTCAAGTAACTAAAGGATTGTACGGAAGAGGATTAGGGCCAAGCAATAATAAAAAAATAAAACCATCTCGAGATTAAAGTTGTTAAATTTCAAGAAAAAAGTCAAGATAAAATCTTGAGAATAAACTCGTTAAATTACGAGAAAAACTCGTTAAATTTCGAGAAAAAAAAATCGAGATAAAATGTTGAGAATAAAGTCATTAAATTACGAGAAAAAAGTCGTTAGATTATGAGAAATTTAACGACTTTTTTCTCGTAATTTAATTATTTTATTCTCAACATTTTATCTCGACATTATTCTCGAAATTTAACGACTTTTTTCTCAAAATATAACGAGTTTGTTCTCGTAATTTAACGAATTTGTTCTCATAATTTAACGAATTTGTTCTGGTAATTTAACGACTTTTTTCTCATATTTTAATGAGTTTATTCTCAACAATTTATCTTGACTTTTTTCTCGAAATTTAACGACATTTTTCTCATAATTTAACGAATTTGTTCTCGTAATTTAACGACATTTTTCTCGTAATTTAATGACTTTATTCTCAACATTTTATTACGACTTTTTTCTAGAAATTTAACGATTTTTTTTTCGAAATTTAACAACTTTCATCTCGAGATGGTTTTATTTTTTTATTATTGCTTGGCCCTAATCCTCTTCCGTAGGACTGACAAGATAACAAGTGGATTGAATCATTACACTTGTGCTGCGTCCCAATTCGCCTACTTATACTACGCCCTAAAAGTATGTACTCTTTCTGTGAACAAAAAGTACTTACTTTTGAGTGTGTAGCAAAAGAGTAGACAAGCTTTGGGACATACTATCACGTCATACAATTGCGTCTTTGCTCTCTGTCGCATCCTGTCACCGTAAACTGGCCTGTCAATCATCTTACATCCTCCACATTTCATTTAGCTTATTTCCTACCGTATCGGAGAGAAATGCAGCACATTGATCTGCAGTCGTGGGTCTTTCATGTGGAGAACTCTCCTCATATTAATGCATAATGATGCATTTAAAAGTTAATGGCCAATATGATATTTATAAAAGTCCACATTGGTATTTGCAGATGAAATATAACACGGATAACATTAAATAAATATTTTCCATCAGGTTAAACTGATTATTAGTCACTCAAATCTCTCACCGTCGGTCGCGCATATCCGCCATGTCTTGTAGTTTTTAACACTTTTACTCGCGTTTGTAGTTCTGAACTGAATCCTCGTCCAAAGCGCAATGTGTTGTGGGCAATATTAGCCTTTATAGTGTGCACGGATCAACACTTCGAAAATCTACCGGAAATAGTGAAGTGAAGTGACATGTGGCCAAGTATGGTGACCCATACTCGGAATTTGTGCTCTGCATTTAACCCATCCAAGTGCACACACACAGCAGTGAACACACACACCGTGAACACACACCCGGAGCAGTGGGCAGCCATTGCTGCGGCGCCCGGGGAGCAGTTGGGGGTACGGTGCCTTGCTCAAGGGTCTCACCTCAGTCGTGGTATTGAAGGTGGGGAGAGCGCTGGACATTCACTCCCCTCACCGACAATCCCTGCCGGACCTGAGACTCGAACCCATGACCTTTGGGTTACAAGTCCGATTCTCTATCCATTAGGCCACGACTGCCCTAGTAGACCATCCGGGGACTTTTGGCATACTCTTTTCAACATACTATGCTTTGGGACACACTTATTTTAATCTCACATACTATTTAGGATGGATAGTATGGACATTGGGACGCAGGGTTGGAGTCAGGCCGTGAGGTCAAAAACTGTCACTTCCGGTTCTGGCCACGCCCTCAGGTGAAGTCACAGGTCCTTTATTTCCAGAGGCCTTACATCTCCAGCTTCAACCCCTAGATGGTGTCAACTCAAATAACAGATGCTCACATGAGATACTTAATTAACATAGTACATAAATGAATCCTATTTTATCTCCTACATATCTTGCCCCTAAATGTTTTAATCATAACATTAAACATTTACATATGTTTACAAAAGTTGTTGGGAACGATATGTAGATTTTACTATGATAAAAAGGTTATTTTATGAGAATGTTTGGGAATGTCGTAACAGGTAGGACTCATTCATGGCATTACCACAGTATTTAATAGTATTATTGAGTGATATTGTAGCCTATATTGTCTAAAGAAAGTACAACGTTTTCTTTCTGTGGCTTTCAGGTTTTCCCGGTTATAGTAAGACTTGAATTGTAATTGTAATTGTAGCGCTTTTCACGATACATATCATTTCAAAGCAGCTTTACAGAGAATGCATGTCAACATTACAATTTAAAGAATGCAGTTAGCAAATAATGTAATAATTTAGGCAATTAATTTACAATCACTGTTAGCAGTTTAACTGAACGTAGAAGCAATGAGCTCCTGGAAAAATGAATTACATTAACAATAATCAAGATATAGAATTTGTGCAATGTGCATGTTGATCCAGATGATTGCGTCTTCTCGAGTCCTCGCAGGAGTTGGTGCCGTCTCTTCATAGGTGTTGGTCATCTGAGGTCTTCTTCTCATCCAAACTGAAGCTGATGTCCTCTCTAGTCACCTCGGGACGGGTGTCCCGAGGCAGAACAGAAAAGCAAATGGAGAGTAATTGGCGTAGCTGCTGTTCATAACATTAAGCAAAGATAATCATGTGCAATTGATCTGGTATGAGATGCATTATGTGAATGCTTGGCTAAAGAGATACGTCTTTAATCTAGATTTAAACTGGGTGAGCGAGTTTGAGCCCCGAACATTATCAGGAAGGCTATTCCAGAGTTTCGGAGCCAAATGTGAAAACGCTCTCCCTCCTTTAGTGGACTTAGATATCCTAGGTACAACCAGAAATCCAGAGTTTTGTGATCTTAAGGAGCGTGAAGGATTGTAGGACGATAGAAGATCGGTTAAGTACACAGGAGCTAAACCATTTAGAGCCTTATAGGTCATTAGCAATACTTTATAATCGATACGGAACTTAATGGGTAACCAGTGTAGAGATGATAAAATTGGTGTTATATGATCATATTTTCTTGACCTGGTAAGAACTCTAGCAGCTGCATTTTGTACTAATTGTAGCTTTTTTATTGAGGAAGCAGGACAACCAGCTAATAATGCATTACAGTAATCTAGTCGAGAAGTCATGAAAGCATGAACTAACTTTTCTGCATCAGAAATAGATAACATATTCCGTATAATGCATATGATGCTGATATTATGCATTTTAATGAACACAGAGAAAATGAATAATTTAATTATAAATATTGTGTTACATTGTTTAATGAAAATAAAAAAATGAAGTGTTCTTTCTACCAGGTTACACTTGTAATGATTTATGACTAATGATGATGATGCTTTTTAATGAATGAAGATAAGTATAATTTTAATTAATTAAATATGTATTAAATTACAATTAAGTTTTGGTGTAATCTTGCAGTGACTAATTTGCAGCTAATAGAGATATTCGCACTCTTTTTTCCACAGTGCAGTCCTACTGTATTTTTTCTAGCGATATAAGACCAAATATAACAAGACCATTGCGCTAATCCTCAAGAAACTGATTACTGTAAACTGTAACCGACTGTCAAAAAAAATTGAACGGCATATGATATCAGCATATGTCACTGCCATTATTCGGTTGTTAAGTCTGACGTCACGCGCCAGCGCTTCCGGGTCCAAACGCTCTCTCTCATACCACAAGAAAACAACAAACGGTGCTAATATACACACATGTTGTGGTGTAATACTACCAACCAAAAAATTATAATCATAACCTCTATCTCCATACCAAAATTCCAGATGGACAGACAGTGATTCACCTTTTATAAATCGTTGTAATATTAATGTCTGTGATGCTGTGAGCAAGGAGACTGTTGTGTAGACTGTAATTATTTTAAATGTTTAACTTTAAAATGTTAAATGTTTAATATGAATAAATAACGCTCATAAACGGCCATCGAGATGCCATTCTTAAGTGAAACGAGTCGAGGCTTGGACCCAGAAACGGCGTTCCTTACTTCCTTATGTCACGACTTAACAAGCGGATATGATAGGCTGAGGTGCCTCACGTGATCCAAGTTAGCCGTTACGTTTTCTCCAATGGTAATGGCAAAGCCACTGGAAGGCAAGCCAGCAACCTTTAGCCAAAAAAGCGTAACGGCTAACTGGCGGTACGCAGGGAAGGAGACCAGAGGCCGTTTTTTGAATGGATGTCAATGGATGAGAGGCTTTATTATGCTGATTAATCAGCTTTTGTGGGGAAATAGCTAATCATTTAATTAATCGACAGCCTGTTTGCTAATCTTCAGCATGTTTTACACTAAACAATACTTTTGTTGGGAACTGTATGTAGATTTTAGCTTGATAAAAATGTATTTTTTTAAGAGAAGGCAGACTAGGTAATGTTGCGACTGATGTCACTGCCATTACACGATAGGCTGAGAGGTGCCGAACGTGATAACGTTAGCCGTTACGCTTTCTCCAATGGTAAGAGATACAGACCCTCTTATCTCCCTATAATATACAATCTCTGGTTTTAGGCTATATGCACGGTTACTTCCTGGTTGTCGTTAAGCCAGCTCGGGCATTTCCGGTGAACTGTTAGCTGTTCATTCTGTAGTCGCTGTACATCGACACAAAACCATCAATGGTTGACTTTTTAATGTTGTATTTATATTTTAATGCAGTTATCACATTTACCTAATTTGCCAATAAATCAGTTTTATTGATTGTTATAAAAACAAAGCTATTGGGACCGTTTAAAAACGCCATGTCTGTAAGTAGACACGCACACGCATTTTTTTCCCCAGCACTTCAAATTTTATTTTTAATGTGATGACCACAAACATTATTTGTTCATCCTTCTGAGATTGTGCCCATTGTAAAACCGAACGTTTAAACATGTAGGAAATTCAACATTTGATAGAAAACACTTAGGGATAGTTCACCCAAAAATGAAAATTTGATGTTTATCTTCTTACCCCCAGGGCATCCAAGATGTAGGTGACTTTGTTTCTTCAGTAGAACACAAATGATGATTTTTAACTCCAACCGTTGCGGTCTGTCAGCCGTATAATGCGTGTCAATGGGAACTCCATCTATAAGAGTAAAAAAAAACACGCACAGACAAATCCAAATTAAACCCTGCGGCTCGTGACGACACATTGATGTCCTAAGACACGAAACGATCGGTTTGTGCGAGAAATCGAACAGTATTTATATCATTTTTTACCTCTAAAACACCACTATGCCCAACTGCGTTCAGCATCTGGTTAGTGAGGTCAAAAAAACGCGTTCTGATGACGGAGCTGATGTGTCACGCTTTGCTTCAATGAGTGCGAGACATCACTTCTGTTGTCAGAGAAGTCAGACCTCACTAACGGGATGTGCAGGGCAGTTGGACATAGTGGTATATTAGAGGTAAAAAATGATATATATACTGTTCAGTTTCTCGCACAAACCGATCGTTTCGTGTCTTAGGACATCAATGTGTCGTCACGAGCCGCAGGGTATAATTTGGATTTGTCTGTCGTGTTTTTTTTACTCTTATAGGTGGAGTTCCCATTGACATGCATTATACGACTGACAGACCGCAACGGTTGGAGTTAAAAATCATCATTTGTGTTCTACTGAAGAAAGAAAGTCATCTACATCTTAGATGCCCTGGGGGTAAGCAGCTAAACATCAAATTTTCATTTTTGGGTGAACTATCCCTTTAAAAAAATAAAAAAAGACAATAATTACCACTTTAACCAGCAGGTGGCGGCAAAGTAGAGCATATATCAGCCATTTCCTCTAATCGTTTTTCACATCGTTTTTGACTAAATATTAAACATTATAAAATAACTAGGTTTAAAAATACATTTTTTCAATGTGAAGTATGAAATACTCAAAAAATCTTAAGAAAAACAATAACTTTTCTTGTGAATTAATGACAGCACCGCGCAAGATCAATGATTCCAGCACACTTGTAAAAAAAACACATTTTATTCAATTCATCTAACTAAAGTGCACAATAAATATTTAATTTTTGGCGCTTTTTTTCACATAAAAGTTTGAAAACTGATGGTCGAATTGAATTTAGCCGAGGAAGAACAATGAGGTACGTCTTTATTTATTTATTTTTTATGCCGTCTTACGTTTGAATAACTAAATTAATGCAATGCCTGACTATTTAAGTGACTAAATTCTGATTATAAACTATAGTATTACACTACTGATGCTCGACACACCAGCAAATCACATCACCGGAAGTTTTCGAGCTGGTTTATATTATATTATATTCGGTCCATTACCGAACCTGTGCTCATATTCGGAATAACACTCTTGTAATACACATTTTTTGAACATTATTCGCTCATAAAATGATTTAATATTAAACGAGCACACAATTTACGGCTTTAATATGCCAGTTTCTAATTTATTATAATATAAAAGCATGAAAATGTACGGCATATAGATACAGTAGTAAGAATGACTTCATTAGTCCAGGTCCTCGGAGTCACACCAGATGACGCGGTAAATTCGAAGCCGGCCAGTAGGCGGACAGACAGGCCGCTGCTTTCAATAAACACCCCTCCCCTCCCACCAGACTGGGGCAAAACAAGCCATCCTCCAGCAGGCGACGAGAGGAAAGAGAAGCATGGACAGCCGGAGTAACACAGAGACAGTGAGCTTGAGGCTGTTCCATCGAATATTCCCCTACTTCATGTGTCCGTGAGCTGCACGAGGACAGTATAAAGTAATGCGCGTACTAAATCCAGTCAAAAGATGAAATGCTTCTCCCGGTACCTGCCTTACATCTTCAGACCGCCGAGTAGCCTCCTCTCCTCCAGCTGTCACACTGAGGGTAAGTGACTGTTCTCGCTTCACACTGACAGTAGGTGAGTGGAGATGATGCTTCACTGTTTAGTGTTTGAGTGTTCTCTATATACATAACTAGATGTTCGTTGATACTGGATCGTATAACGTTTGGAACGCGGGCTGTGTCTAAAAATATAGCGGGCAATCAATCTAGACAACATTTTGGGTCATTACAGGCGCGTTCGCGTCTACATGTATGATGCCCCACACAGTGCTGTCTAGGCAGGCAGTCTTGTAGTTTTGGTACACATTTAAAGTACTGAGTAAAATGAATGAAGGCGGCATATACAGAATACACTGCAAAATGTTGCATTTTGTATTTGTGGTAACATCTAAATTAATTTTTAATTTATTTTTTAAATGTTTATTCTATTTTATATCTTTTTTTTTTGTGGTAGAAAAGGTAGAATTGCATGTTACCACAATGTGTATGATTGCTAGGCAGGTTACTATAATTTGACACAACCACTGCCACAGGTCACACTTTACATTACAGGTCCAATGTTATTGTCTGTTTACTTGATGAAGTACTGGGTGACACTAATGTATGCACTGTGAAATATTTTGGCAGTGACATTTATGCATTTGACAGACGTTTTTATCCAAAGAAACTTCGATTTCATTCAAGAATACATTTCTTTCCGTTCTTGCCTTTCCTGGGATTTGAACCCATGACCTTGGCATTGCTACCATGTTAAAGGATTCACTTTCAAATGAAAATTACCTGAAGCTTTATTCACCCTCAAGTCATCCTAGGTGTATATGACTTTCTTCTTTCTGATGAACACAATCAGAGTTATATTAATAAATATCCTGATGCATCCAAGCTTTATAATGGCGGTGAGCGATACCAATGAGTGTTAGCTGAAGAAAGTGCATCCATCCATCATAAACTTGTACTCCACACGGCTCCGGGGGTTAATAAAGGCCTTCTGAAGCGAAGCGATGCGTTTGTGTAAAAAAATATCCATATTTAACAAGTTATGAAATAAAATATCTAGCTTCCGAAATTCCGCTAGACCGCCTTCTGTATTCAACGTACAAAGAATGTATAAAACTCTTGCGGTTCAAAAAGCTTACGCTACATCCTACGCCTTCCCTATTCAACTTACGGAACAAGCTAGATATTTTGCTTCATTACTTGTTCAATATGGATATTTTTTTTTACATAAACGCATCGCTTCGCTTCAGAGTACACGTTGTGGAGTACGTTTATGATGGATGGATGTGGATGAAAGCACTTTCTTCAGCTCATACTCGTTGATACCGTTCACTGCCAGTATAAAGCTCAGATGCGTCCGGATATTTAGTAATATTTCTCAGATTGTGTTCATCAGAAAGAAGAAAGTCACATACACCTAGGATGGCTTGAGGGTGAGTAAAGCTTGGGGTAATTTTCATTTGAAAGTGAACTAATCCTATAACTCTGTAAAGCCTGGCATATGAAATATTGTTATTTATATGGCCTAAAGGTAAGATGAAATTCTGATAGCTTGTAATAAATCAATTATATTTTATAACAGTATACCACACTACTTAAAAAAAAAAAAGATGTATGGATAATCAAGTTGTTTCAGTCCAGTAAATGCTCATATTGAAATATTACTAACATAAATGTTTAATGTTTACTTTATAAAAATGTATAAAAAAAAGTGCCCCATTATGGATTTTTGAAAATGTTCATGTAGTGTGTTACATAGCTTGCAAAGTTTTAAATCTGAAAGTGCGCCGTATATAAAGTTATTGTCTCTCAAAAGTAAGAGTCGACTCTGAGTCAAGTAAACGAGTCGTTTGTAAAACGAATCCCAAGCCGTTTCGTTGTGACGTCACAATGAAACATTAGGATATTACCCGCCCACTTATTGCACACGCAGACGCCAGGGAAAATTCTTTTTTTCAACAATACCACAGCAGTACAATCTTTTGTTGTGTTCCCGTCGTTTTACTGACGACTGCTTCTCAAACCTCGGGGAGTTTAACGCAGGATTCACAGAATGCTTGGTCTTAAAATATGGATCAATGCCCAGTTTATTTGGACCAGCTTGCTCCTCTGAATCTCAGCCTGTAAGTATGATTAATAATTGATGTTTATATTTTCTAGCGATCGTTCAAAATTCGTAGTTTTGTATGTTATGTTGTGTAACGTACACCCTAGTCTGTATGTCTCCTGCTAACCGGCTTACTCACGTTTCTGTAGTTCTGCTATTCAGATGTGGGTCCAATATTGTCTAAAAATGTGTCGATTAATGCAGCTTGTCTGTCTTATTACTTGGAGTAATGATCAATGATTGTTTACAAAGTGTAATGCATTATCAGCTTGTCACGTTTGTGCTCGGCTAACGTGGGAGTTTACAACAAAGCTGTGGGCTCGGTTCGCTTACATAACTGTAAAACAAACAGTTTTTTTCCTCTGCGTTTTTATTATTACAGTAGAGTGGAGCTCTATCTGGATGTTAAGATGCTAGTCCACGCTAACTAGCTGAAGTATTCTCTCTGTAAACAGTAAACACCCATTGTAATGTCAAACAATGATATAGCCATTTTTCTTTGTTAATAGTTATGACGAAAAAGTCTGTACACATCTGGCCTAAATGTTTATCTTATGTTAGAGGTTTTCAGCTTCGCTTGGTATTCTGATACAGTTCACACAGGTGCACCTACATAAAGTATAACAGTGACGCTGCTATCACGTCTTATAAATAACTAAGGTGACACTTACCATATAGAAACGTCTTACTCCAGTCGTGATTGCGAATCAGTTTCTGGTTGATCAAGTGCTTCAGACGTTTCGTCGTCGGACTCGGGCTCGAATTGATACGGTAAAATCGATGCTATCTTTTCTGTCCATACATTGTTGCGAATCGATAGCTGTCATTCCGTTATGGCAATGGCCGCGCGGTGCGTGCAGTAGACCAATCACAAAGGATTGGGCCATCTGACCAATCAGAGCAGTGTAGGCTCACTGAAAGGAGGGGTTTAGAGACACTGATTCATTGAACTGCTTCAAACGAATCGTTTACCAATCTTCGGTGAACTGAGGTGAAATTAAAATTTATATTATGAGAAAACGAATGTGTTTTTGACCTTGCATGCATGTAAACCTGTTGTAGGAGACTTCCAAAACAATATTAGGAACCTTAAAAAAGGCATAATAGTGACACTTTAAAGATTTTACAGCAAAAACACACATGTACCACCACCTGAAGGTGGACGTTTTTAGAATTATACTAAAAGGCCTTTAATTTACTAAAAAGTAAACTATCAATCAGATGACACAAGGCATGTAGTAGGTTTTTCTGCAAAGTTTTGATCATGTTGATAATTTAGAGGTCTTAGAAATTCATGTATCAAATATGATACAGTAGACTTTTACATGTAAATTGAATAGATTTCAGAACTATTATTTAATATGGAATATGGTGAATCAGTTTTATAACAGTGTTTATTACAAATTTTATCTGCCCTGTAGCAATTTTATCAGTTTTAAAGTTTATATTTACTCCATAGAGTCACATCGTCTCAATGGATATATGTCATAGAAAGATATCATTCCAAAAATCCTTTTGAATATAAAAGAATAGCACTGTCCACACCACAGCTAAAACGATATAGAGAAACGATATCGCTGGGATCACTTTCAGAACTATTTTTTTACAGGTGTTGAACGATAAAACACTGACAGCCAATCAGAATCCATTCTAATTTAAAGGCTCACGCATTTAAAATGGCAAAAATCCACCACTGTTTGACAAGTCAAACCCCCTTTTCAAGAATACTTTAAATAAAATGGATATATGGAAAACAATCTGGTCATACCCTCGGAATAAATGGTGAGAAGTATTAACGATGAGATCATTATGCCAGTCTAGCAAACAAGTGTAACATATAATTACCTCAGGTATTCAGCGCTATTTTCGACAACATTGTCTTGCTTCCTTTGAAGTTTGGTGAAAAAGACTAGGCATTGTTTTTATTCCACTTTATTGATTTGTCAGCTAAATTCAATGTTAGAATAGATCGATTACACTAGATTCACTCAAAACATAGCATGCTGAGGACATCTGCTGGTTAAAGACGTGTAAATGCAACAAGAACAGCAAAAACGTTGTACACACTTAGAAACCGCAGCGCGCGAGCTTAGAATAAACAGACTGTTATCTTTCATTGGTGCGGATGGAAATATAGTTAACGTTATAGTTATTTTTATAGTTATCGTTTTTGGTGTGAAGGGGCCTTAAGGCTTTAAAAAAAATACAGCATATAGGCCTAACAAATATTAAAACATTTTAAAATGGAAATCGCTGGTCTGAATGAACTAAACTTTAAACGCAGCAGAATGTGTTTTCCTTGCAGGAGCTTTTGCTTCCAGTCTCACCCATTTAGTTCTGTCAGTGACCCAAGTCATGTACATAATTGGCCAATATATTTGCACACAGGCATGATTATATTTATATGAGTTCAGTTTCAGCCACGTATTTAAACAGAAACCTAACATTTTCCCTTATAGAAGCACAAAATTGCATTTGTAAGGATGCAGTCTGGATCTTATTACCTTCATACCTCTTCTGTTACCTATACATAGAACCGAATGAACCTAAGGGGGAAATACCTCTTTTCAAAGCTTGCTGGTGCAGCAGTAGAGGTACGAATAGATAAAGATACATCTATAGGGCCATGTAACAGTAAGTGTTGAGTTTCTGCCAGGAAAGAGATATTTCATTACAAATCCAGCTCCAATAACAACCTCCTGTAGTCAACATATTGGACATGCAATACCATTCAACACCTGCAGCTACACATCTTTTTCTCCAATCCTCTTTCTTTCACTTGCTGTCTTTCATTTTCCTTTGATTCCTATTTCATCCAGATGTAAACATGGGTTATCATTACATGCTGTACTGTGGTTCTCAGAGTCTTGTGAAGGATTTCTGTTGACTGTCTGTCTTCATGCATGATTCTGTGCTCTCATCTCCTGCTGTCTCCATCTGTGTCTGCTGCCCAGGCCAGATCGATTTGATCTTAAAAGGTTACAGTTCCCTTGCTGGCAGTGGTGTATTACAATACTGTATCATGCAATCTTGTTACCCGTGTCCGAGAGTTTTACAGTAAAGTTACATTGTATTTGTGTAATTAGAAATAAATTCATGTACAGTAAATGTCCCGATCGTGCTTGACTACAATACTGTGAGTATATAGTTTGTTCATGCCTAATCATTCGTATTGTCTAATTTTTGTTCATAAATGCTTAACAGTTCTAATATTGAATAATTAAACATTTTATCATATAAACATCTTGATTTCATATCAGTACTGACAATATTGGCTTTAATAGCACAGAAAAAAAATAATAGTAATGGTCACAACATTAAGGGCATAAAAGTTTAACAAAAATTAATTTACTTTTGACTATAGTCTTTGTTCCTGAAACAGTATTTTTATCAATCAGATTTTAGAGATAGGGGAATTGTTAGTGTTAGGCTTTGAGTCTCAAACACTATCAGCTTATTATTGTCTGATTTCAGAGATACTGTAGTTAATGGTTAGGGTTTGGGAAAGTGTTTAGTAAGTGCACCATAAGTTGCTTTGTTTAAAAGCATCTGCTAATTGCCACATATTGCTTAAAGGTGCCCTAGAATTAAAAATTGTATTTACCTTGGCATAGTTGAATAACAAGAGTTCAGTACATGGAAAAGACATACATTGAGTTTCAAACTCCACTGTTTCCTCCTTCTTATATAAATCTCATTTGTTTAAAAGACCTCAGAAGAACAGGCGAATCTCAATATAACACCGACTGTTACGTAACAGTCGGGGTGTACGCCCCCAATATTTGCATATGCCAGCCCATGTTCCCGACATTATGAAAGGCATTAGACAAGGGCAGCCAGTATTAACGTCTGGATGTGCACAGCTTAATCATCAGACTAGGTAAGCAAGCAATAACAACAGCGAAAAATGGCTGATGGAGCAATAATCACTGACATGATCCATGATATCATGATATTTTTAGTGATATTTGTAAATTGTCTTTCTAAATGTTTTCGTTAGCATGTTGCTAATGTAGGCTACTGTTGATTAAAGTTACCATCGTTTATAACTATTCACGGAGACAAGAGCCGTCGCTATTTTAATTTTTAAACACTTGCAGTCTGTATAATTCATAAACACAACTTCATTCTTTATAAATCTCTCCAACGGTGTGTAATGTTAGCTTTAGCCCATTAGCCACGGAGCACAGCCTCAAACTCGTTCAGAATCAAATGTAAACATCCAAATAAATACTGTACTCACATGACCCGAAGCATGCATGCAGCATACATGACGAACATCTTGTAAAGATCCATTTGAGGGTTATATTAGCTGTGTGAACTTTGTAAATGCACTGTATTATAGAGTCGCGAGCTCGATGGGCAGGGANGTGTGTAATGTTAGCTTTAGCCCATTAGCCACGGAGCACAGCCTCAAACTCGTTCAGAATCAAATGTAAACATCCAAATAAATACTGTACTCACATGACCCGAAGCATGCATGCAGCATACATGACGAACATCTTGTAAAGATCCATTTGAGGGTTATATTAGCTGTGTGAACTTTGTAAATGCACTGTATTATAGAGTCGAGAGCTCGATGGGCAGGGAGCACGAGATTTAAAGGGGCCGCAGCCCCTAAATCGGTGCATAGTTAATGATGCCCCAAAATAGGCAGTTAAAAAAATTTATTTAAAAAAATCTATGGGGTATTTTGAGCTGAAACTTCACAGACACATTCAGGGGACACCTTAGACTTATATTACATATTTTAAAAAGAAGTTCTAGGGCTCCTTTAAGATAACATCACACAGTGGTCAGAAAGCATCCTACATTTCATGAGTAGAAGCAGAGTAGAGGTTATTGCATTGATCCAGCCAAGTGAATGTACAATATACAAATATTACCAGCAATTGTGGATCACAGATGCCTGGAATAACACTTGTGTGTTTACTGGGCATATCACTGATGCATGTTCTAGCATGTTAACACTTTCCTGACTGGCATTAAGAGAGTGGATGTAACTGGAGTGCAGGGATGTAAGGGAGAACAGGTTAAAGAAAATCAGATAGGTCAAACTGAACCAACTGTGGTACTAGGACACACATTAGCAATGTCAGTGACTGGAAGAGTAAGCAGAGGTCGGAAAGAATTGAGGAAAGGGAGCAGGATGCAAGATAGGGCAGTTGTGAATGCATTGCTAATGCATCGCACGCATGCAGTCATGTTGTGTATACCTGACGTATGTTCTTTTGTTATTTTGAAATAACAAACCTCAGCACTTAAAGAGATAGTTTACCCAATAATGAAAATTCTGTCATCATTTATTCAACCTTCATGTCGTTCCAAAACTTAATGACACAAAAGAAAGTATTTTAAGAAATGTGTTGATGTACAGCTGCACGATTAATTTGCAACACTCTCAATTCAAACACCCGCATGATGATCTTATTCCTAAATGACAACGACAAGTCTGATCACAGTGGATCTTCATTGGAGCTGCCGCTGACCCAGAGAGAGCAGTTGTCATGTATAAGTAATGAAACAGCTTCACAAGCAATCTTTTCAGCCACACAGTATCATTATTTCTGTTACAAATATTCATATTATCATAGAAGAACTGAGATAAAGTGTATAGTTCGGATATAAACACTGATGTCTATGTTAGCGATCAAAATAGAGTAAATCACCTTTTGAAAGCTTGATGCTTCAAATAATGATTGAGTCAATTACATCGTTACACTAGTAGGTGGCGAAAAATTACTGTTAAAAAATTTATTTGTCTTTGAATCATTAATTCAAGAGATTCATTCAAAAATGCTGATTCATCCAGTAATCGAACAAATTAAGTCTTTATGAGTGAGTCATTGAATCATTCATTCAAACTGATTTTAAAAAAATTATAATTCAAATTATTAAATATTTTTAAATAGACTGCAGCAATTAAAATTTTTTCAGAACTTTAAGTAAATTACACTTTATTTTGTTTAGTTGTCTTTGCAGAATAGTAGGAGATTTGTGATCTCTATTTTAAACAAAAAAATTATTATTCTCAAATAATTTTATTTTTTATTTTTTGTTCCATGAAATGGAAGTCAGTTCTTCGAAATATCTTCTTTTGTGTTCCACAGAAGAAAGAAATTCATACAGATTTGAAACAACATGAGGGTGAGTAAATGATGGCAGAATTTTCATTTTTGGGTGAACTATCCCTTGGTAACTCCACTTTAAGAGTTACCATCAAATGTCTGTGCCCTTAAACTGTGTTATTATTCAAGAAGCTACATAAAAATGTTCCTGCTAATTTTCTTGAAACTGTTGCTCCAACTTGACAGTAGTTGACCTGAAAGAGAAAACTGACCATAGAAGAAGATAGTTTACATAAATGCCTGATATAGTAGCCCTTGTGGAAGCACTGAAAATGCAATATTTAGAGTAGATTCTGGTATTTTAGTAGGACATTACAATGAAAAAAGTGACTTAATTTAGCAGAATTCATGCTCTCTGCAACACAATGTAAAAAAAAAGAAAAGATCATTATGGTATTCCAATGCGCTACTGTGTGATTTGACAGTTCACATAAATTTCTAGAATTTTTGCTTGATGTTGTGGAGTTTCAACTTGATTTCTTTTTATAAGGTGAATAACAGTCAGGTAAATTCAGAGTGGCTTGATTGAGTGTAAGTACTTAACACTGTAAATTGTAATTTTGATAGATGTCATTCCCAGCATGCACCATGGCATGAATAAATTATGCAATTACTGTTTATTTTTGCTGATTTTAATGTTGTTTTGCTCTTGTTGTTGTGTTTGTTGTTGCTCTCTGTTATTTATCATGTAGTGATTATACTGAGATCTAGTCACGTTTTTATTTTCCTGCACCAATAATTTCCTGTGTCCAAAAATGGTCAAAGAATAAAACCATTTTAAGGGGCCGTTCATAAAGAATGCATTTTTCTATTCCAATGCGCTACTTTCCCATTTTTTGTTTTTCTATGTAAACAAGCGCTTGACGGACGTGCATGACCGTTACGCTCACGTCTCGTGTCTTTTGCAGCGCCTCGCACATGAGCGCCGTGTTTTAAGACGCCGTGTCAAGTTAAAAGAATTTCAACTAAGTCATCTTATGTTTGCAGGCTTGCCTTCAAGTGGCTTTGCTTGAAGTCTTTACTTAACGAGGTGATGACTTAAATCAGGGTGTTTGATTAGGGTGACATCTAAACTGTGCAGTGCTAGGGGTACTCCAGGACCAGGGTTGTGAACCACTGCACTAGTGAACATCTTTGACAGCAATTGTTTGAGCTGCTGAATGCTTGATTCTGGTTCTGGCATCATGGTTCAGAAGAGCTCACTCCCTCGTGTTTATATCATAAATTGTGATTTCTTGGCTCAGGTCCCTTCTTCAGTGTAGGTCTGAGATTTTTTTCGATTGTTCTGTAGTAGGGGTGTGACGAGATCTCATGCCATGATTTCTTCCGAGATTAAAATGCAATGATATTGCTCGTCGATGTGAAAAGCTGTCTTGCGATATTGCCATGACGCAGTGTGAAGGTTAAAATTCGTATAGAATATGCCACCGCTATGTTTACATTACGCCTCCACTGTCGTTTTTACAATTCAGTTGGTCACTTCATTCCCATCCAGCTCATCCAACACGAGCTGCAGAGTCGTGCGTAGTGCAGCAGGAATCAGAGTTCACTGATCATGTGACGAGAATAAGTGACGTGATGACTGGCAAGACATGGCGGAGGATTCATTGCACAACAGAGCCTAAGCGTCTGACAAATGTCTTATCTTGTAGAATGTGCACTCAGCACCACTGCTCCCTATTCACAGAGTATGTGCGATCGCAAAAGCAAAAGCATAACGTGAGCATGCATTCAAACATGATTTCAACACCCCACATTTTGAAAGGGGCTCCCTGATGCGTGCAGATATCTCCCAATATGAAAGCTATCTTAGGCTGGGCTGTGTACCGTCTCTTAGCTCTGAATCATGCTTGAAGAAAAATTTGGTCTCTATTTGCACTTTGAATATTGAGAGAGTACTTTGATTATGGTTGCACTTATTGTTTGCACTTAATAAGACTAAGAGAAAACTGTTATTCGTTTTAATTTATAATGTTTTTATTTCTGTGATCAATTTGTGGAAAGGAGTTCAGTTGGGAGGTCAAAAGTTGTAGAAGCTCATTTACAGTTCTAAGGTCTGAAGAGACTCATATGAAATCATACAGGAGAGAAGCCAGTCAGTTGAGTTTGTGGCAAAACCTTTTACAGTGCTTGAGTATTGTTGTCTTTTACTGCATATGATAATTCATACTCACAAAGTAGAACTGAAATTACATCCATTACAAGATGATTAGTTAAAACATTTCAAATGCACCTGCAGACTATTTTTCTAGTCATGTATTTTATCATTGAGGATTTCTTAAAGATACTGTGCATTTACATTTATTTACATTTACATTTATGCATTTGGCAGACGCTTTTATCCAAAGCGACTTACATTGCATTATCCTATACATTTGTATCCGAGTATGTGCAATCCCTGGGATCGAACCCATGACCTTGGCATCGCTAGTGCCATGCTCTAACCACTGAGCTACAGGAAAGTGCAAAAATCCTGTCTTGTCTCTCTCGTCACATCCCTATTCTGTAGTTCTGTTTGTTACGTAAGTCTAAAAAGTACATCTCTCCTAAACAAGCACAGTAAACTGAGCTATAATTCATGTTTGTAGCTCAAATGGTGTGAGATCAGTTACACACCACTAATGCTGCATTGATACAAAATTGCATGTTCTCCATACCTAGCTATACCTGTCACCATTAAAATGTCAGTTTCCTTAGAAGGGGAACAAGATTCTCCATCTTGGTGTTAACGCTATGGGGAATGTCATCAGCATGACCGGTGTCTGAAGCACGTGTAAACACATACCTAAATTAGCAGTGTATTCCTTCTCATGGAACCAGGTTGCATATGCAACCTGAGACGCATACCCACTATGCTATGCTGAAGGAATGCCTGTTCACTAAACTGTGAAATTGTTCAAACAAAGTGTGCATAGCACTAATATACTCTACTGAAATAGGCCAGAGTCAACAGTGCATCAACAACCTTAAGGGCGCATCCTGTGTGACATGGAAGTGGCTTTAGGGAGTAGTGCCACTGTGCAACCTTTTGCACAGTGGCACTACTCCGTAAAGCCACTTCCATGTCACACAGGATGCGCCCTTAAGGTTGTTGATGCATGTAATATTTACCTCGAATGAGGGTACACCCCCTGTAACGGGATGGGTCTCAGCCTAGAATCCCAAAAGCAGAGCAATAAAGGGGATCCACAACATAGCCTTCGCTGTTGCACCACTAGCGCCTCAGCAAGTATTATCTGAGAGACGCGGAGTCACCAAGACGCAGCGTCGAAGTTCTACTTAAATGTAACTACAGATTAATATTATCTCAGTATTATCTAATATTTCATACAAAGACAAATCTATCTGAACATAAAATGCTATTAATCAGTGGTTTTCAACCAGGGGGCCGGGGACAACTATATGGTGCCTCACAAACTTCCAAGCGGGGTGCAGGATGACTAAATAAATTTTTTTTATATGAACTAATTAACATTAATATGTTAAAATAAAGTAACTCTAATTTAAACTTAAAATGCAATATTTCTTGCTATCATTTTTTTCCCCCTTAGCAACTATTGTTTCCATTGAAGAACATGTAAAGTTCTTGAAACCTCACAGTTTCTGATAAAATTTTCAGAAAACTCTTCAGCAGAAATACCAAAAATGAGTTTTAATATAAACAATATAACTTTTGTTATGTTGAGATTGTAAAACTACTTATGTTATGAACCTAATAGAAAATAATGCATAATGCAATAATGCATTTCAGCCATGGGTTTGAGTTTTGATCATATGTATAAACTGGTTCTCAGTAGTGAATTTGACCCAGTGTGAGCAATACAAGTCACAGTGAACAGGTCAGCAAAAAGTCTGTCATTATGTGAGCTTTTACAGCTCTTGCTGTAATAGAACAGCTAGGTTATTTAATAAAGAAACACATTTCCCTCGGGCTGTATGAGGAACATTGAACTTTCACAACCAAATATATCCTTTATTACTTTATAAGCCCTTTTGTATCTATGCTGGCTTTCAGAGAGGAAGAGGCAGTGATAGAGAGATCATATTTTATAACAGAATATGTACTTATAAGCTAATAATCAAAAGTGAATTGAACTTTTAATGAAATTGAAATGCTATATATAGATTTATCTGTGATTATTTTGCTAGTTACAGAGTTGATGCCATTCAATCACAGTAAATCAAGAAGCCCGTCATTCAAGCTTACTTGTTTTTAGTGCACTGTAGAGCTGCTCGAGCTCGATTATGGCAAAAATAATAATCACGACTATTTTGGTCAATATTGAAATCACATTTTTTTTAAATGATAATTTATGGGCGATATGATCAAAGTCTTAGTTCATGATACAAGCAATTTTATATATCAGTAAAATTTCATAATTATTGATAGGTTACTTCAGCAAAAACTAGGTTAACTAATGTAGCTAAGTAAAAGGTCCTCAAAACAGTTACAGAAAAAAACGAATTATATAAACAGTGCTTTATGTTTTTCAGGATGATGTACTAACAGTGGTATTCAGGTAAGTAATAGCCTATAAAAGAAACTGAATAAAGTAATCAAATAACACTGCATAGTCTTCACTACATTAAATATAGATTAATCCTTATTAAAGCTACAAAAGTTAATCATTCGAGAGCAGTGAGTGATTTTATCTTTGTATTTTGTTGTTTGATTAACCTTAATGACACAGACTGAAGCAGTAATATTGGGCTGCTGTCACTTTTAAAGCTAATGTACAGATCCAATATACTGTTAAACATGAGTTTTCTTTCTCAACTGTTTACATTCACTTAAGAGATAACCGACTGTGTTTATGAGGATATGTACCAAAACGGCATTTTGAAATTTTTGTGTGTAGGCTATTTGACCTTTTAGGCACGAATCCGAAGCCCATAGTATTCTTTTGCTTATGAGCGTTCCGCTCCGTGTCAGAGTGCGCACATAGAAAGCCGCCTGGGGAACAGTGTCTTCAGCAGCTTCTTGAAAAGGGCTAAAGACTCAGCAACTCTGGTTGAGTTAGGCAGGTCATTCCATCAGCAGGGAACAGTCCAGGTAAAGGTCTGTGAAAGTAATTTTGTACCTCTTTTTGATGACACCACAAGACAACGTTCACTTGCAGAATGCAAGCTTCTGGATGGCACGTAAGTCTGAAGTAATGAGTTCAGGTATAGGGGTGCCAAGCCAGTAGTTGTTCTGTAGGCAAAAGTCAGTGCCTTGAATTTGATGCGAGCGGCAATTGGTAACCAGTGCAATTTTATAATGAGAGTTGTGACGTGCGCTCTCTTTAAAGGCCACTCTTGCTGAAGCATTCTGGATCAGTTGCAGAGGCTTGACAGTGCGTGCTGGAAGGCCTGCCAGGAACGCATTACAATAGTCCAGTCTGGATAGAACAAGATATGAACAAGGAGTTGTGTAGCATGCTCCGATAGCAANGCTTCTGGATGGCACGTAAGTCTGAAGTAATGAGTTCAGGTATAGGGGTGCCAAGCCAGTAGTTGTTCTGTAGGCAAAAGTCAGTGCCTTGAATTTGAAAGGCCACTCTTGCTGAAGCATTCTGGATCAGTTGCAGAGGCTTGACAGTGCGTGCTGGAAGGCCTGCCAGGAACGCATTACAATAGTCCAGTCTGGATAGAACAAGATATGAACAAGGAGTTGTGTAGCATGCTCCGATAGCAAGGGCCTGATCCTCCTAATGTTGTATAAGGCAAACCTGCAGGATCTGGCAGTTGTAGCAATGTGGTCTGTGAAGTACAACTGATCATCAATCACAGCTTCAAGGTTCCTGGCTGTTCTGGATGAGTTGATGAACCAAGCTGAATAGAGAAGTTGTGATGGAGTGTTGGGTTGGCTGGGACCACAATCAGCTCTGTCTTCGCAAGGTTTAGTTGAAGGTTGGAGGTCCTTCATTCAACAAGAAATGTCTGTCAGGCAGGCCGAAATACTAGCAGCTACCATCTGATCATCTGGATTCATTTGTTGACTCCTTTCTTGTTGCGCAGTAAATCGTAGGACTGCGGGACCCACGCTGTATTTTTTGACACCTGCAGCAAAGGTAAAACCGCCCGTTGCCGCGAGATTTCCATTGGGTTCTGCGGGACCCACGGGATCCCAATCCCAATGCAGCCCTCTGGTGTAAAGTTCCTCAATTATGGAATGAGTTAAATTCAGTTATAAAACAGTGAGCAGTGCTTGCCTGGTTCTGGCCCCCAGGATGCTAGTGTTGCTATCGAGGCACACGTTTGAAAGGGGGTTTCATGTACAACCTAAAGTTGCAGTTTGATTGAGCATGCTTGCAGTGAAGTTGTGCTACACACCTGTCACATGATGCACATTACTTTCACAGCTGTGTGACACCATTGTACCATTCCATCAGTTCCAATGTTTGTGCATTCATGCTAGTATAGGATTCATGTTAAAATTACAACGGTTGACAGTGAAGTGTTGACACAGATCTTGATAAAGCAGTGAGATAAGGAATAGGGGAGTAAATTTGGGTCAAGAGAAGTGGGCATGAGCGAATCAAGGGATTTGGCCTGCATGTAGATGCTCATCTGGCTGGCATTATATATGCATGAGGAAGTGGCAGCTGATGACAGACAGATGTGTTGAAAACAGATACAGTTTTACACTTGCCTTCGAGAGTTATTTGTATACTGTAGCTCATCAGGCAATTATTTAACTGGTCTAGTAATGCTGTCTTCAAGCTGTTAATGCAAATATCTAATCAGCCAATCACATGGCAGCGACTCAGTGCATTTAGGTATGTAGACATGGTCAAGACAATCTGCTGAAGTTTAAACTGAAAAGAAAGGTGATTTAAGTGACTTTGAATGTGGCATGGTTGTTGGTGCCAGATGTGCTGGTCTGAGTATTTCAGAAACTGCTGATCTACTTCATGCACAACCATCTGTAAAGTTTACTGAGAATGGTCCAAAAAAAGAGAAGATATCCAGTGAGTGGCAGTTCTGTTGGCTAAAATGCCTTGTTGATGCCAGAGGTATGCAGAAGAGCATCTCTGAACACATCAAACCTTGAAGCAGATGGACTACAGCAGCAGAAGACCTGAGTATTGTTGCTGACCATGACCATCCCTTTATGACCACAGTGTACCCATCTTCTGATGGCTACTTCCAGCATCTCAATGACAATGAGTTCACTATACTCAAATGGCCTCCACAGTCATCAGATCTCAATCCAATAGAGCAGCTTTGGGATGTAGTGGAATGGGAGATTCACAATCATGGATGTGCAGCCAACTGATGTGCAGCCAACTAATCTGCAGCAACTGCTTGATGCTATCATATGGACCAAAATCTATGAGGAATGTTTCCAGCACCTTGTTGAATCCCTGCCACGAAGAATTAAGGCAGTTCTGAATGCAAAAGGGGTCCAACTCTGTACTAGCAAGGTGTACCTACTGTATGAAGTGGCCAGTGAGTATATATTGTATTGTGCCAGACCCAGACTTTTAATCTTACACTATTAAACTTCATCATAAAATGAATAATTATTATATAAACATTGGTAAGCTAAACAAACAAAACACATAAAGAGACAATAGTGTCGGAAAAGAGTGTCGGAGATGAAATTTGAGACGTGATGTGTGTAGAAAACAATGAAAAATCAAGGTAAATATCACTGTGAACAGAACGTTTTAATGTACATTATTTCAAAATGTACTACATTATAATTTCATTCCAATAATGTTTAAAAAAAAATTAAAAAAGAAAGTACTTCTTCCATGATGCATGTATGTTAACTGCTAAACATTGTTAAATTATTGTCAAATTAAATATACTATTGAGAGGGTGAAAAGTAAGTTTTAAGATTTAAAAAAAATATTTCAAACTTAGAATTAAATCCAATTTCCACCATGTTCTTTTTTTAGCACAGTGTGGTCTTTCACATTCAAAATTGCTCATGTGTTCCCTCAGTTAAGACTACATTATAGGTCTGTTTTATCCAGCTATGCCACAAAGCTAAGTGCTTCTGTGAATGCTAGAGCAATCTACAGAACATTGTTACAGGCAGTGCATTTGCTAAAATCCATAAAGAGGGCGGCACTTGGCTCCCATTTCACAGTAACTTAACTGAACATGCAAGTATGCAGTAATGACTGTAAATGGGCTCTTATATACTTTCATTGTCTGTTTCTGTGAGCATAATTGTCTCTCCTATAGAGAGGTGGCATTTAGTGTGTCTCGCATGCGCCATGCAAGTTTCCTTCATGTCTGCAATTTCTTGTGATTGATCCCCATCTCTGTCTTATTTAAGTGCTTCACAGCTGTGGGCATACAAGGTATACATTTGATCAGTTCATGCATTCCCTGGGAATTGAACCCATGACTTCTTCTGTTTGAGCTACAGGAATGCACTGAGCTGATTACTAGTCCATTACATGTCAGAGATAACATCTGTGGACACAAATGCATTAGTTATGCTGTCAGCTACAAATAAATTAGCAGCTATATTATATTTTCTCTCTTTATAATGTTTTATGCAATTATAACAACATTCATTATTACAATAAATACCAGTTTTCTATTTTTTATGTATGTATTTTAAAATGAAATTTATTCCTGTGAAGACAGCAACATTTTCAGCAGCCATTATTCCAGTCTTTAGTGTCACATGATCCTTCAGAAATATTCTGATTTGGTGCTCAAGAAACATTAATTGATAATTTTATTATTATCAATGATACTTTGATGAACAGAAGGTTCCAAAGNGATGTTCCCACGAAAGGGAACAACATTCATTATTACAATAAATACCAGTTTTCTATTTTTTATGTATGTATTTTAAAATGAAATTTATTCCTGTGAAGACAGCAACATTTTCAGCAGCCATTATTCCAGTCTTCAGTGTCACATGATCCTTCAGAAATATTCTGATTTGGTGCTCAAGAAACATTGTTTTATTATTATCAATGATACTTTGATGAACAGAAGGTTCCAAAGAACATTTATTTGAAATAGATATTTTTACTGTCACTGATTAAAAGTATTAAAGGATTAGTTCACCCAAAAATGAAAATTCTGTCTTTAATTACTCACCCTCATGTCGTTCCACACCTGGAAGACCTTTGTTCATCTTCAGAACACAAATGAAGATATTTTTCATAAAATCCGATGTCTCAGTGAGACATTGCCTGCATTGCCAGAAAGACAATTAACACTTTCAAATGCCCAGAAAGCTACTTAAAACAGTTCATGTGACTACAGTGGTTCAACCTTAATATTATGAAGCGACGAGAATACCTTTTGTGCGACCAAAAAACAAAATAATGACTTTATTCAACAATATCTAGTGATGGGTGATTTCAAATCACTGCTTCATGAACCGTCAAAGCTTTACGAATCTTTTGTTTCGAATCAGTGGTTCGGAGCGTGTAACTGCTAAAGTCAGTAAATGAGGCTACGTGTTTCGGAATTTCAGTGGTTCACCACTGGGGGGGCGTGACTTTGGCAGTTTGATACACGCTCTGAACCACTGATTCAAATCAAAAGATTCGTAAAGCTTCAAAGCTTCATGAAGCAGTGTTTTGAAATCGCCCATCACTAGATATTGTTGAATAAAGTTGTTATTTTGTTTTTTTGGTGCACAAAAAGTATTCTCGTCGCTTCATAACATTAAGGTTGAACCACTGTAGTCACATGAACTGTTTTAAATACGTCTTTAGTACCTTTCTGGGCATTGAAAGTGTTAATTGTCTTGCTGGCAATGCACTGAGCCATCGGATTTTATCAAAAATATCTTAATTTGTGTTCTGAAGATGAACGAAGGGTGTGGAACGACATGAGGGTGAGTGACAGAATTTTCATTTTTGGGTGAACTAACTCTTTAATTTATTTGAAAAAAACTTTTTATACAGTAGTGTACCATTCAAAGAATAGCGATATTTAATTTTTTTTATGTATATGCATCAATACATTTACCAATACACATTTGTATTGGAAAGACCACACATCACTGAATCACAGATTTGAATTGAATTTCATAGAAATTTAAATTCTCAAACTCCAACTTCTTACAAACATCATCCATAAATCCATGTATGTTGTAGAACAACATAATGTATCTGTAATCTGACTTTTTTGCCATTAAACACATTAAAATGTCTTTGCTAGATCGATAGAGATCAGTAAATATCACAAGCATTAGTCCGTCTACAATATAATCAGCCTGTACATATCATTTAATAAATGTAATGTTTAAAGTTGGTCAGAAGGGGGCACTAGTTGAAAAGTGTTGAATAATTGTTGAGAAGGTTGCCTGCACAGCAAAAGTGATGGACAGCAGTGTGTGAAGCCAGGTGGTCTTGTTTCCACATCACTGCCTCTGTCCTGTACTCCCGTCATTTTAGGCCTGAATAAACATTTGGACTGCCGATCTGTGACACTCTAGAAGATGTGAATGAGACAGTGTGTGTATGTGTGTGTGTGTTCATGTGCATAGTGTGTATGTGGCATCCTTTCCTCTGTATCTCACAGCACATATGGTCATTGTTATTCTTACTAAATGACAAAATCAGAACAGCGCCTGCTGAAGCAATGCTATAAGCTCAGCACAAAATGCTGCAGTTAACCAAACTATTCCCAGTCATCCATTGACACATTGATGGTGTATAGTCATAATCAATGGGAATAAGCCCCCAAACATCTAGACCTGAAGATTGTATAGGTCACCTTTTTAATGTTTAAAGGAATATTGACCCGAAAAATTGTGTTTGCTTCTTGGTGGAACAGAAAGGGAGAATGTTAGCAGAATGTTTACACATGGATCAGGACCATCTTTGAGTAAATGAAGACAAAATTTCATTCTATTATTATTATTTTTTTTGCGTGTGTGTTTGAAAAATGTCTATTTGAGCTCCATTAGTACCTTGTTATGATTCCTTGTTATAGGCTTCTCCTCACGTGACCTGTTTATAATTTATCATTTCTGATAAATGTGATGTATTTAACTTAACCCTATAAGCCCTATAAAGGACCATCAAATCATCAAATTATATTTATTAAAAATGGCAATATCATTGGAGTGGTAAAATAATAATTGATATATATTTTTATAGCTGATTTTATCAAATAAATGCTGTTTTGGTGAGCATAAGAGTTCTTTTAAACACTTTATAAAATCTTACTGACCCCATACTTTTAAACAGTAGTGTATAATAAATTAATTAATTTATATATTTATTTATTATGTATACATACACTACTGTTCAAAAGTTTGGGGTCAGTAAGATTTTATAATGTTTTTGAAGTATAACTTAAAATACGGATAAATTGTAAAATGTAATTTATTCCTGTGATGCAAAGCTGAATTTTCAGCGTCTTCAGTGTCACATGATCCTTCACTAATCGTCTTTTATGTTTAAAAAAGCATTTTATATGGTGATCAGAGCATTTCTTATTATTATCAATGTTGAAAACAGTTGTGCTGCTTAATTTTATTTTATTTAATGTTTTTTTTAAACTGTGATAAACAGCATTTACAATTAGAATAAATAGTTATCAATAGTGTATCAAATATGATGCATAAATCTATATGCGTTTTTTTAGTATGTGTTTTATGTCAGCCTTTATGGTGTAAGGACTGATCACACATTCTCAACAAACCAATGAATATTGAGGATATTGTACACTGTAATGAATGCTTAATGATGGAGAGATGTGTGTCCTCATTGTCATGGTTACACATGGCTCAGACTCAGTGGGACAGCAGGGGTGCGGAGTTTCCCGCTATGAGCCGTCTGCCTGATTCACGGAAATGCCTTCTCCTGCAAATCAGGACTGATGTTATGGACAACAGATCAACGTTTAGGGGCAATGGCTCAGTGGAGAGGCCATATGGTGTTGCTGGTTGGCAGAAAGGCCGTCTGATTCAGTTTCATTCAAAAAACCTTTTCCTGTAGCTCAACTGGTAGAGCACAGCCGTAGCTTTGGATCAAGCACAACTATTGATTTGCTTTCGCACAGCAAAGACAATGTCACAGTCTACACGAGTCTGAAAAACAGAAAATCTGTCCAATCAATTTGTGTCGGTGATGTCTGTGGTGGAACAGAACATATTGACAGCAGATATATCTGGGACATATGGTTGAGGGGTTATGTATGGAGGCGAGATCGGGGCAGGTCATCCTTTGTGTTTGTCCTTCAGTCTCGAAATAGTCAGTACCCAGATGTACAAATGTGCCCTTAATGAAACTTCTTTTCTGAAGCTGCTGACTCAACTGCAGTTGATTTTTGCTGTGCACAGTCACAGTTTCTGTGGTGCTCACTGCTGGCATTGATTTGTTGGCATGAGAGATAAATTAGTCGCATCACAGTTTTAAAAGAAATATCAAATTCAGAGACAAATCTTAAAGAAAATTTTTTATGTTTGTCGATGGCAGCCATCTTGGACCAGTGTTATTTTAGTATTGAGATACTATTATAGTTTTTGTTCATATTTTGAATTGGTTTTTGTTTTTATATTTTTAAACAATAAAATCAAAATTTTCATTCGTTTTTTAAATATGCATATGTACACCATAAAAAATATATATTATTAGTATACATTTTACAAGAAAATACTATTTCAGTCTTTCTACTTCAAATGGTCACCTTTAATTGAATGCGATTCTTGTCGATTCTTTGTAATTTTTTGTGAAAATTACTAACAATTGCTGAGTGAAGATGGTTTCTACACTACATTTTTTTCAGTGTAGTTTTTATTATTTTTATTTCAGTTTTAGTTTGAGTTGTTTTAGTACATGTGATCTCAACATGTTTGCCCCGTGAGGTGTGTATCTTGTTCATATACACCCAATCATTTACACACATATGCATTTCTAATCCCTCCCTTGCTTAGAATTTCTTGCCCTCAGTTGTTTCTCCTTTATAGCTTTTCTCATCCTCACAGTCTCTATTTTAGTCTCCCGTTGATTTATCAGTATTAATTATCCCCTTGTCCTGTCTCTGCATCCAAAGCTTCCGGTATTTTTATAGTTGTGGCTTTCTGACTAGAAGGGGTGCAACGGTTCAGATTACTCACGGTTCGGTTTGTATCACAGTTTTAGGCTCACGGTTTCGGTACGGTTCGGTATGTGCTATGTTCAGGTAAAAAATTATTACTGTCAAATAACTGTCTGTCTGTTTTATCTATTTTCTACAAACCATATTATAGATGCGTATGCGTCGTCAGATATGAGATGAATCGCGGTGCAAGTGCGTGCCTAACCAAGTGTGCAGAACGGTACGGTTCGATTTTTTACCAAAGACTGTTTCACCCCTACTGACTAGCTTCTCACACAGTCCAGTTTACTAAAAATGCAAATATGCCGTCTTATTTATCGCTATACTTCCACATTGTCCACTATCTTAGAGAAAAAAATCATGCTATTTGTGATTGTGCACTGTTCATCCAGCATCATATCATTATCATATAGTGACCCAGATATTGAGATAATATTGTATCACCATGTCCCAGATGATTCCCACCCCTACTTAACACTGTCAAATTTGTTTCTCATTTTCCATCTCACACACTCTCACACATTATGAAGGTGCAGGAGGCGGGTGGGGGGAGGATGGAGGAGGGTCAGATCAATAGTGTTCCTGCTTTAATTAACACTCCTCCATTCAGGACACACACTAAACCAGCAGCAGTCTGCCAGCTCTATCATGACTATGTGTCTGCATGTGTGGGGGGAGGTTTTTTGGCATCAGTTCCTCACTTATCAGTTCATAAAATGTGTGTATGTGTCTGTCTGTTTAATCTTTCTTTCTTCAAAATGGCATAAATTACTTTTATGTAGTGTTTTTGTCACATTTTAAGTTCGACCCTCCTGATTTTTAATCTGTGTCTCTGTGTGAACGAGCACCACAGATCATCCTGACAAAACATTCAAATAAAAGTTTGGTTTAACTTGAAGAAATTATGGCAGAAATTATTTTTATTATTAAGGAATATTATATTAATATTATATTTAAGGAATATTATGCAACCAAGATTTACTTTAATTTATAAAAGTATAAAGTATAAAAGTTCCGGTGTACAGCACCTTATTTGACAATAGATAAATAAATAAATAAATAAAAAATAAAAATTATTAGTAAATTAATTGTTGTATTTTCATTTGATTAGGGCTGGACGATTATGGCCTAAAATCAAAACCTTGATTAATTGAACATTTTACCTCGATTACGATTAATGAACGATTATTTTGTTTCTGTTTTTTTGCCCTCATAGTTCACTGACAAGGGTACTGTAAATATGCTTGATTATTAAAGGTGGGATATTTTTTCCTATTGAAAGAGTGGTCTGACATAACAGCTCACTATCAGCAGTTATTTTATCTATGGTTCGTAACATTTCTTACAGATTTCTGCTCGTTGTATGAGTGTTCGTGCCACAATGCAGCTGTGCGATCACGGCAGCTCGAAATAGTATACATCCAATTGTCTAAAATCGCTTGAATGTCCAAACTGGCAAACCTTAAAACAAATACAACTGACAAAGTTTAGTGAAGACGCAAGGAACACCTTTTATGTCACGTGGCTACACGGTAGTATGTTTTTAAGGTGGAAGTATTAACAGGATCAAAAAACCTAATAAACCAACTTGAGAAAATTACGTCGGTTAGAGGTTCTGAATTTCGGTTTCGATTACTTTTCAATTAATCGTCCACATTTGATTACATTTTCAAAGATTGATTATGACACTACAGGGAAAACCATTGTTTTTTCATGCACTTGTTTTGTCTTTTTTTTGGGGGGGGGGGGGGGGGGG
>RJVU01059915.1:5522489-5534919 GCA_003731715.1 Anabarilius grahami
TAATGTGTTCTTTCAGACTAGTGTAAAGAAAACATCCAAATTAAACAATTAAGTGTTTATTTTACTAAACTTTATCTAGTTGTTTCTGTATATTTCAAATGGGTTTCATGAAGGTATTGACAGGAATCCCCCCACCACAAGGTGCATCCTCGTGCTGTGCCTAAGAGTCCAATGGTGAAGGGAGGGAGGGGGGTTTTGAGGAGGACGAGGAGCTGGCGAAGGACAGGAATCAGGAGGAGCCGGCAGAGGGGAACACCACTGTGGAGCTAATGGAGGGAGGAGCCAAAGCGGAGCCTGATGGCTCTTGTGTCCAGAGCCTGGGGTATGACAGACGGAGGCGAAGCTGGGTGAGATGAAGACCCCAGAGAAATCAAAGGCCAATGGACCGGAGCGACATTGCAGGTCCGGAAGTCCAAGGCGATGTCGTCGGCTTAAGGGACCGAGGTGAAGACGGGGGCCTGGCAGAGCAGGGTGAGACTGGAAGGAGTGAGGACTAAATTGGAGCCAGAGAGGAGGAACCTGGTGGAGCCAAAGTGGTGGAGGGCTGAGGTGCAGCTAGAAGTCCAAAAGTCCATTGCAGAACCAGGCTGACAAGAGGCCAAGGTGGAGCCGGAGGGATGAGGGAGTCCTGTTAAGCCCGAGTGATGTCGGACCATGGAGAAGCTGAGGGAGCGCAGAGCCAATGAGCTGACAGTCAAAGGTGGAGTCATGGGCCTGGAGGCCCGAGGTGAAGCCAGGGGATCCATCTTGCAGAGCCAAGCTAGTGGACAGGAGACCTGAGGCGGAGCCAGAGATGAAGCCAGCAGTAATGATGGAGACAACGGGGTGGGCAGGTGACAGGGAGGGAGTGGATTGCCTAATGGATTCAGGGGACTAGACGGAGCCAGAAGTGATGCTGGAGATTACGGGGTAGGCAGGTGACACAATGAGAGTGGATTGCCTAATGGATTAAGGGAACTAGACGGAGCCAGACGGAGCCAGCAGTGATTATGGAGACAACGGGTGAGCAGGGTAACCGGGACTAACCAGGTGGTAGTGGATGGTTAAGTGGATTCCTAGGAGTAAGTTCAGGGGTGGGGACAAGGGTATGAGCTGGCTCTGCTGTGAAGTTAATGGGTAAGAGCACCTTGATGGCTCCTGAGAGGACCGCCCCCACAGCACGGACTTTGGGATAGACCAGACAGTAGGCTCCAGCCTTGAGACAGAGACGGCTTCCGGCTCTTGTTCTGGGACGGACGCGTTGGCAGGCTCAAGCTCTGTGGGTGAAGGGTGTTGGCTTTAGCTACATTTCTGTGGTGGGTTCTGGCATTGAGGCCAGGTCTATGGCGGAAGATCTCTCGTGCCCTCCGGGACACTCTGGGCTGGAACAATGAATCCTGTCTGGGGCGTGCAGAGAGATGGCTGCTGGAGATTATGGATATCTCAGGGCACAGAGTTCATGACGCTGTACTCGACGACTCCCATGGCGAGGGAGGATCTGCACAGCCACAAAGTGTAATTCACAAACTCAGCGAAGGGGCAGTGATCCTTCTCCAACAGCTGCATCTGGCCTTTTTGTTTATGGTTTCAGTTGGTTCTTCTGTCATTTATATCATGGTCTCAAGGAGAGTCAAGATGCAGAATTACAAAAACAGATACTTTGAATCAATAAGGAGAATATCCACAGGAGAAATTACACAAACTACATTCACAAAAGATGAGAACTTGTAATGAACTGAACAGAACAAGGAGTATATAGAGAAGAGTTAACGAGGGAACTAAAACAAGACACAGATGACAGTAATCAGTAACTAAGGAAACTAAGACAAGCGAACATTAAACTGAAAGGATATACAAGAAACATAAACACATCAAAAACATAAGAAAACTAAACATAACCCTGACAGGGATTGAGTAAATAATAGTTTGTTCATGGTAAGGTTTTATTTACTAACATTAGTTAACTACAGTAGCTTAACTGAACTAAGTATGAACAATATTTCTACAGCCTTTATTAATCTTAGTTCATTTTAATTTCAACAATTACTGCTAAATTTTTTTTTTACTGCTAATGTTGTTAACATCAGTGGTGTACAGTAACTAAGTATTTTTCATCAGAGATTATTAATATCTCAGATGAAAAATGGTGCTTTGACAAAAAATGTGACAAAAAAGCATGTATGAACATCAAAAGGTATGTTGAAAGACACAGTATAACTTACTGAAATGTATCCAGTAATCGTTCAACCAGTGACTACGTTTACATGTGCACCAATAATTCAATTATTTCTCATAATCAGAGTTAAAGGCAGTAAGATGTTTACATGACACGAGCAGAACTCTCCAGTTTACATGCGATTTTCATTACTCTGATTATTCGCTAATAAGTGGTTAGCCTATACCACAATCTACTTGCATCAAATTCAAAATACATTTTTATGGACGTACTGGATATTATTTGGCGCCATGATGAATATCACAATGCCGGGTTTGCCTACGCTGCCGTCGTGTTCTTCGCACCGTCTGGATGAAGATACAGAGCTGAGACTGCGCAGTGAGTTGTGTTGACAGAGTTTATCGATTTGATAAAGAAAAAACTTCAGAATAATGTCACAGAGTTCATTCATGAAGTTGTGTGAACATCACGGTATCCGTGTACAACCGAGCACTTGCGCACTTTGGTCAGAGTGGTAATAATGTGATAATAAGGTGTTTACATGCCTGTATATTGCTATTTAAATTGGCATACACCACCTAGTTTAGTGCGATTATGCTTACTACAATTATGAGCTTAATCGCATTACATTTATCGAAGTATTGTGTTTACATGGGGTAAACTTAAAAACACTATAGAGGAGCTTATTTACTGTTAATTATATATATGTTTGAATAAATTTGCTATGAAGACAAGTGTTTATGAAATCAAAAAAGCAGTTGAATATAACAGCTCTCTTGTTAATTTTAACTTCTAATATTATAGCAGTGTACCAAATGAGAGGGTTCCCTGTATAGTTTACAGGATTAGTTGGGAGAGATTTTTAGACTGATATCGGTAGATCATTCTAAATAATCGGCTATAGGTGTAAGGAAGGATAGGCTTAGGGAGGAATGTCTGGCTTGATCCCAGCAGGGGTGTCTATTAGAACACAGAGTCCAGGAGTACAGTTCCATTTAACCACTTTATTTATCCATTGAAGCAGGTAGATCAGAGCAAATGAGCAGGGAGTACATAATGTGTGGTTTCTGGACAAGAACAGAAATACAAACAATTCAATAAAGATAAATCTTATTCACATTACACAAGCAAAAGATACACAATGTAAACAAAGAAACAAAAGATAATCTCTCTATTATAGTCTATTGTGCATCGATGCAGGCATTTCTAAATCAGGTCTAATTAGCACACAGCTGCAGTGATTGGTTAATTAACAGAGGGCGTGTACAAATCAATAAACATCTAATTGAAGAGAAACTAGGACTGGGCAAATGAAGGCAAACCAGGAAAAGGATTATAAACAATAACAAAAATTAAAGAAATAATAATCCTTAATACAATTGTATGTTGTGACAAATTTAGTATTGGTGCATTTCTAGTAATACTACTGTATGCTTATAATTAAAATGGTTATATCATCATAGGGACAAAAATTATAAGTTTAATCAAAATAATGCAAAATACAATTTAAGGAATTTGTAGGAAATATTTATGGCCAGTAAATTTTCTCAGTTCACCCACAATTGGTTGGTTAATAATTCATTTTGGACATTGGTCATGGCTATTGCATTATACACAGACCCAAAGATACATTTACATACTAAGTTCACTACTGCAAATGCATTTTTAATTTGGTTTTACAAACTGAGGGACAAGTCAAAATTATTTTTTGTGCTAATCAACAACAGATTCCGTAATTAGATCCTAAGTTCTATTTAACCTGGAATATTCCTTTAAATACACTTCTTATCCTCAGCTTTCTATGCTAAGAATATGGCTATGACTGAATTTAAACCTCCATTGACTGAACAGAAATAATCTTCTGTAATTCCAACTGAACTAGTATCAAGATTACTCGAGGGGTTTGGCATTTCCTGTTATCTTCTAATTAAAGGGATTTGAGGCAGAGAGGATTTAATTCACCACCAAGTGACACAATAGAATTGGGATATGAAGATTTTGAAGTGGTCAACAGTAAGAGAATATCTAAGGTCCATGCCTCACTTCTCTGTATTATGGAGGAATAGAGATAATGCATTTGGCTCATTTTGTGTGCAGTTCAAGTGCAGTGATGTGTCAAATAACCTGTGCAGGCTGTAAATATTTTAACTGTCAAAAATGAGACAGGTTTTGTTGCAAATGTAATATGAAGAAATCGTAGGCTGTTATTAGAAGTGCATTGGCAGGAAAATGACATACACATGAAAAGGGACACATTAAAAAGATTCTCTTGTCTTTGAAGGAGTCTACAATAATAATAATAATAATATAATATAATATAATAATAAAAAAATGCCATGTACTACCATGTTCTTTGACATGAACCAATGGTATACATTAAAATACTTTGCAGCATTATATAAATACTTTGTCAAATTTAAGGATTGCATAAAGCGATCATTCAATATTTAAAAAAAATAATAATATATATATATATATATAAATAATAACATCATAATTAGGGCTGCACGATTTGGAGAAAAAAATCTAATTGCGATTTTTCTGGTTAAAAATGCGATTTTATAAAACAATTGAAAAAAAAAATTATAAACAATACCAGGCTTGTTTTGCTTGTTTGTAGGGCTGCACAATTTGGCCCAAAATTGTGTTAATATATTATTTTGACTAATTATTTTTGTTATTATTATTATCATTATTGCTAAATAAAAATATTAAACCAAATAACAAATATTACTGTTGTAATAACTTTCATTATTAAAGTGTTTAGCATTAGTATTTAATTATAAATATATCTATAATAATTAGAAAATAATATTTGAAACTTGTATGACAAAATTACCTGTTACCTGGGGTTACCTGTTAACAAGCAAGCAGTATGTATATAAATCATTAGAAAGGTCTAAGGATTTATTATCAAATATTATATTATGATAAAAATCTGTCTCAATTTATAAATTTTTTTGTCAGGAGGTCCATGATTTAATATGAACTACGTGCCTCTTTTGCATCCACTGTGGAAAAAAACCTTGTACACTTATGTACGCTGGAGAAAAACATTAAAAACATTGATTATATGTTTCCCTCAAAGTTCTTTAGAGAGAGGAATCATTTTTCCTATTTTTACCCTGAATAGGATTGAGTGAGCTTTACTTGGCGCTAAACATGTCTGTTTCATACTGGACGCCGGAGGGCGCCCTTGAGCAGATACTCCAAATATACGCAAACAAACGCTGTTCCAGGATATCCCCAATGGGCATCATGCTATCGCTGTGACTGAATAAAAAGAAGGTAGAAACGCTTTGATTGATTAAACATGAATAAACTAAACAGACGACTACAACAATACATGGTTTATATGTTTTCTTCAAACCTTCTCGGGTATTTCCGTAGTAATAAAGTATATTTATAATCCAATGCTAATCAAAATGCTATTTCAAACACTCAACTGACGTTATGAAGTGAGTTTGGAGTAAAAACATTTTAAATGTTGTCTTTTGTTAGAAAAGAAGTTCAAAGGCTTCAAATGTTTGGAAAGTTTGCATATTTGACGTGTGTTGCATTTCTAATGCAGTGCTCTCAGATGGAGCGTCATTTACTACTGATCACAGAGCAGCTCTTCACTAACACGCTGTGTACATATTTATATAATTAAAAATCGGAGTCTTTGTCATAATCGCACTAAGCCAAATCGCGATTTCGATTCGATTACGATTAATCGTGCAGCCCTAATTTATGCAGGATGGCATAAAGGGATAGTTCACTTGAAAATTAAAATGCACCTTTTTGTTTTCAATCATGTTGTTTTAAACACTTTTGTGACAATATGTCCCAGTACACAAAGTTAAGAAAACAATTATAAAACACCAAAATTCATGAAACACAAATGTAACATACAGAAACAGAAGTGAATCCAGAAATTTCAAACCAATATTTTGGCCAACAAATACTATAATATATTGTATAAAATGTACAACTTTTAAAACATTGTAACGGGTGTCATAATGATGGTGACCATGGAGACTGATGAGTGGTGGGAACTTATAACAAAGGAACCAATGAAAATCAAACAAAGGGTCCAAAACATACAGACATGTGACATTACTTCCCCCTCTTGCAAGGTGCGTCCTCTTGCCAAACAAGAGTCCAACCAGGGAGGGGGGGCAGGCACCCTGAAGTCCTGGAGGTGACGGGCAGGTGAGCAGGGTGGTTCTGGCAGGTTAGAGCCTCCAGGGTGGCTCCGGGAGCTCGAGAGGCCAGGGTGGAGCCGAGAGCTCGGGAGCTCGGGAAGCCAGGGCGGAGCCGACCATTCAGGGGACCAGGGCGAAGCTGGCCATTTAGGGATTTTTGGCCTCCTTGGCTGTGGACTGGTAGCCAACCCCTAAATTTTCTTGGGCGGAACTATGGCTGTGATTACTGGAATGGGCTCTGTGGCAGAGTCTGGAGCAGACTCAGGGGCTGAAGCCATTACTGGACTCTGGTCAGGGGCTGGAGAAGACACTGGAGTGGACTCAGGGGCTGAAGCAGACACTGGAACGGACTTGGGCTGGAGCTATATCTGGGCCCCAAGATATACTCCTCATACTCCACCAATACTCCTAGGGGCACATGCGTGGCTGCCATGACGGGACGAGGCTCTGGAATGGCGGCCATGACGGGACGAGGCTCTGGAATGGCGGCCATGACGGGACGAGGCTCTGGAATGGCGGCCATGACGGGACGAGGCTCTGGAATGGCGGTGGCCATCTTGGAACGAGGCTCTGGAAGGGCGGTGGCCATCTTGGAACGAGGCTCTGGAAGGGCGGCGGCCATGACAGGAAGAGACTCTGGAAGGGTGGCGGCTATCTTGGAACAAGACTCTGAAATGGCGGCCTGTGGGCTAGCGTGCGATGCGGCCTGCATCTTCACTGGTCTGAGGACTGGGATGGTCTTAGGAGCTGCAGATGGAGGAAGGGAGGCGGACTACAGCGCTGACCTGACAGATGTAAACACCGGGTCAGCACTGTTGGAAACCCATTTTCGGACACAGGAAACACAGGAGGGTAGGAATGGACGGGTCCATTGGAGCGGAATGTGGAGGGAACCGGCGTGGCGTGAGCTGGCGAGGTCAAGTGTGTTTCAGAGGGGGCTGGATAAGGAAAACACTCCTTTTCTTTAGCTTCTTTTACTTCTAAATTTGAACCGTTTAAATAAAGAACATGATTTATCGACTCAACTAGAGAGAAATAACAAGCTGGCTTGCTGTAACGAATAGTACCCTCATCCAGTCCCATCTGAAAACACACTGAGGGAGGCGTCAGGCCAGATCACCTGATGGAAGCTCAAGAAAATCCTCCACATACCTTTCCAAAGGCCGACCATTTTGCCGCAGGTCCACAGACGGTCCTCAGCCAGGATCATGTTTTTTTGGGTCTGGTCTTCTGTAACATAACAGGCAGACAGACAGACAAAGATGAAGATGAAGATGAGTAACTTTCCAATACAAGATTTAATAACAGAATCCAAACTGGCAGGGATACACACACGTCTAAACTGAAACAAGACCGAACCAAGAACAACAGACAGGCAGGAACTTAAGTATTGAGGATAACAAGGTGATTAACAATACACAGCTGACAAACATGAACTCATAATGATGGTGACCATGGAGACTGATGAGTGGTGGGAACTGATAACAAAGGAACACAGGAACCATTGAAAATCAAACAGTCCAAAACAAACAGACATGTGACAAACAAGACAACTTGTCCTAAATATAAATGTGACAAGTACACTATGTAACTTTTGGCCCTCTAGTGTGGCCTCCCCTCATGCATTTTGTGGAAGAACATTGTTTAGGTTGTGCTTAGGCTCTGCATGACTGTGCGGATGAATATGTTTCTCCCACTGCTCATAAAACATTCAATACTAGGCTTAAGAGATATAACCAGTTTAGATGGAAAGGATCTCAAGCTGACTATAGTTGAAAAATGTTGTAGTAAGACCAATTTTCAACACATAAATGTAAACTAGCCCAGCAATATATTTAAAGTTGGATATACAGTACATCCAATTTTGCCCACATACATACAGTACACTTACGTAAAGCAATATATACTATATTTACATTTACATTTACATTTATGCATTTGGCAGACGCTTTTATCCAAAGCGACTTACATTGCATTATACTATACATTTGTATCGGAGTATGTGCAATCCCTGGGATCGAACCCATGACCTTGGCATTGCTAGTGCCATGCTCTAACCACTGAGCTACAGGAAAGCCAATATAGCAAATAAAGGCTACATGATCGTTTATATGTTAACTATATTATCACACAGCCTTATATATTAAACTTTATCCACATTCATACAGTATACTCAAGTAAAACTCTATATAGTTACTATATAGAAAATGTCAACAGCTTGTTTGTGTATATTTTTGCAAAATGTAAACTATATTATAACACAGCTCTATATATTAAGTTGGATATTTCCAACTTTATCCACATATAGTACTCACACAAAGCGATATGTACTAAATATAGCATATCTCAACTGCTTGATTGTTTATATCACTGTAAAATGTAAAGTGTGTTGTCCAGCTTTAATCTGCTAAATGCAACAATATTAAGATAAAACTGACTTGACTACAAGCGCCGTTGTACAGTTTAATCTCTTTATTATAACCCGGCCATTCAAAATCTTTATTATGATTCTTATCTGAATGTATGCCAGTGAGGTTTTATTTTGTTCACATAAATAATTGACATAATATTATATTTTATGTTTAGATTATTCGTTTGAAGGACAGAATTCACAAAAAAGGGATTTGAACAAAACCACTGCTAACTGGATTTATGACACAGACCAGGGGCCAGTTGCATAAACCACTTAACACACTATTTTTTTTCTTGAAGAGTGGTCCTAATTTTTTAAAGTCTGTTACATAAAAAGGTAGATTGGTGGAATTGGAATTGGAAAAATAACATTGATTACCCCTTGGTTAACTGCAAGTTGGTCAAACTAGTTCTTAAAGGGTTAGTTCACCCAAAAATGGAAATGATGTCATTAATGACTCACCCTCATGTCGTTCCAAACCTCTTAAGACCTCCGTTCATCTTCGGAACACAGTTTAAGATATTTTAGATTTAGTCCGAGAGCTTTCTGTCCCTCCATTGAAAGTGTTTGTACGGTGCACTGTCCATGTCCAGAAAGGTAATAAAAACATCATCAAAGTAGTCCATGTGACATCAGTGGGTTAGTTAGAATTTTTTGAAGCATCGAAAATACATTTTGGTCCAAAAATAACAAAAACTTTATTCAGCATTGTCTTCTCTTCCGGATCTGTTGTTCACGACTCCGCAGTGACGCTGCTGATGTAAGACGCTGCTGAGATGTTATCTGGTGCGCCCAAGCTTCGTTTACAGTCTGAGGGAGACGCACGCTGTATTCAAGCTATTCTACATTGTTTGTATTTTGGTATTGCTATACTTTTTTAAATGGTGCGTAAGTGTGCATGTGTCCTTACGTGAGCAGCGTCACTGCGGAGTCGTGAACGCGGATTGACAACAGACCCGGAAGAGAAGACAATGCTGAATAAAGTCGTAGTTTTTGTTATTTTTGGACCAAAATGTATTTTTGATGCTTCAAAAAATTCTAACTAACCCACTGATGTCACATGGACTACTTTGATGATGTTTTTACTATCTTTCTGGACATACCGTACATACATTTTCAATGGAGGGACAGAAAGCTCTCGGACTAAATCTAAAATATCTTAAACTGTGTTCCGAAGATGAACACAGTTTCATGGTTCTTGGTCTTACGGGTTTGGAACGACATGAGGGTGAGTCATTAATGTCATTAATGACATAATTTCCATTTTTGGGTGAACTAACCCTTTAAGTGAAGTGACATGTGAAAAAGTGAAGTGACATGTGGCCAAGTATGGTGACCCATACTCGGAATTTGTGCTCTGCATTTAACCCATCCAAGTGCACACACACAGCAGTGAACACACACCCGGAGCAGTGGGCAGCCATTGCTGCGGCGCCCGGGGAGCAGTTGGGGGTATGGAGCCTTGCTCAAGGGTCTCACCTCAGTCGTGGTATTGAGGGTGGGGAGAGCACTGGACATTCACTCCCCTCACCAACAATCCCTGCCGGACCTGAGACTCAAACCCATGACCTTTGGGTTACAAGTCTGACTCTCTATCCATTAGGCCACGACTGCCCCTAGTATTGCTATATTAAGAACGTCTTAATATAGTGATTAAGTTTATGCAACTGGCCCCAGTTCTGAAATATAGCCCCGGTGACAACTAGCCCCAGTCTCCCTTACACAAATTAAATTTTAACCCTAAAATATTTTTTAAAGAAAGTCCACGTCACCTGTAGGTGATGAGTGACATTGCTTTATTATACTCAAGAGGACGAGGTTCATCATCACCATAAGTATTAGGCAATAAAAGTGATGCAGATGCCAGATGGGCATAACTCAACAAGTGCTGAAACACCATCGCACATAACATCATCATCTGCGCACAGACTGGAGTGATGCTGCTGACGCAGGTGGACAGAGTGGGCGGAGTCACTGTTACAGCGCCAGTCTCACTTCAGCCGATGCGGCGCGTCCACGGGAGCGTCACGTCAGCACTTCAGCGAGCTCATACGAAGCGACAGAGAGGAAAGCGAGCTCTCTATGCCGGCAGTCTGAGGCAGCACCGCCGGTCACATCTGAAACTCGTCAAACTGTGCATGACAACTCCTTTTCAAGGCATGGATTTGGACGCGGATTGTTGTTATTTTGGATGACGCTTGTACAACTTTATATTAAATCACAGTTTGCTGCAGACAGCCCCGCCTTGTGACACCTTGCGAACCGACACCGGCTTTCTATTGACGGATTTGCTGTGTAACGTAGGCTAATGGTGCGTCCGTGTCTCGCGCACCGGGCTCTGGGCTGAACGCACGCACACGCGCGGATCATGGATAGATAGCGCGTTTCTCTCTCTGCGTTTGTCAGTGTTATCAGCGCCTTTCTCAATGGATGAGGAAATAGACACCCGCAAGATCAACAACAGCTTCCTCCGAGACCACAACTATGCAACTGAAGGTATATCTCATCACATGATCACCTCCTCTCAGGTGCACATAGAGTCAGAAATACAGAAGGAATTATTTGGAATCAGTCTTAAAGGTTGCTGGTTTGGCTTCAGAAAGGCTGACTGGATAAACTGATTTTTATTTTATTATTTATTTATTTATTTATTTATTGAGAAAAGTGAATCAATAGGATTTTCATTTTATCCTGCTGATGCTTAAGATCCTTTTTTCTAACAGCGCTACAGAAAACTGAATCTTTTAGGACATACATAGAGCTCGATAAAAAAGACATACATTTTTATTTATTTTTTTTATTTTTTTAGGAGACAGTTTATGAAGTAGGATTTTATTTGATTAATGCCAAATTATCATGGAAATCCATTTAGCAAACATATTCATGTCCTTTTTTTGTTTAAGTACAAATGCATATTTCATATCAGTCATGCTGGGATCTTCCATTTGTACCACAAATATAATGATGCTTAATACTGGTTGTAGTGTTTTATTTGAGCTAAAAATAGCTGAGCAGTCTGACTAACACTTTAAGAAGATTTTCTGCTGGTGGTTTAGTCCACCCAGCTCCATCAGTATAAGAGCTGACAGTTTAGATCTGTGCAATATTTCAATGCGGTCTAAAATAATGTAGGATACATTAAGATCTATTTCTGACAAATAAACCAGCTATTCAACTTCAATCATAATCTGGAACCTGTTTTAATAGGAATTTTAATGATCCAACATTAAAGAAAAACTTGATCTTTTAGAACACATACATTATGCAGGAAATAATACCACATCTTTATGAGGTGCAATTCATACAGTAGGGTTATATATTGGTTCCAATCCAAATGATAATGGAAGTTCCAAATGGAATCTTGTACACATTCCTTTAGGAGAACTATAAATACATAATCGTCATTTCTCTCGAATCATCGAATGAAATGATTACAGTGGAAACCTACTTTATAAATTGCCTTTTTTTACAGTTGGATTTAGAAACATGTTTTCCATTGTGAACCGTACTTGTCTTCCAAGGCAGTGCAGCCAGTGCAAACTCTAGATTATATTGACAGTATAAAGGCATTCTTCTTCTCTGACAATAGACAGCTGAAGAGTTTCACTGAGCCAGACCCTCCTCTCATGCACAGACAAGAAGCCTTCAACAGGACTGGTGCGATGCATCAGTGAA
>RJVU01059915.1:5534978-5545197 GCA_003731715.1 Anabarilius grahami
AAATGAATAAATCAGAGATTAAAGCCAGAGAACAGATAGACAGATGTGATGTCATTCCAGCTGCGAAAATCCACATTTCAGGCTGGCTATGCTCAAATCCAGTCTTTAAGAGTATTTATTCTTAATGAAATCAAAATGGACCCTATTTACATTCTTAGTTCACATTCCTGGTCTCACTGTGCGTAATTCTCTAGCCTTTTTACATTTAGTTTATAACTGTTGTGGGAGATTTTTTCAGTGTATTTTGGAGTAAAAGGAGTCAAAATGCTGATGGTTATTTTGGCAACTATAGGAGTCATTTTTCATGTAATTTTTTGAGCTGTTGTGCTACGTGTTGACGTCAAAGCTGCGTGGTTTGGCGGTTGTCTTCTGTTTTGTAGCATTAAAAGCATTGATTGCGTCTGCGTGTACTTCACCCACTGACCTGAGATGAGCTCCTGTCGTCTGGAGAACAGAATCTAGTAATCCTCTTCTCATCTTCCCTTGTTAATTCTCTGTGAATTATGCAAGCTCTGCCCTCTCATCCATCACTTACTGCCCTTGTAGAACATGCCGTCTGTGTGTCGGATGGCCAAACTTACCCTTACTTTAAAATAGTCAAATGATTAAATCATGGACTATTTATAGCATAGTGTTCTTAGTAATCTTTTTTAACTTCCAAAAAACAAAAATACAACCCTGTAACTCTAAGAATGAAATTTTCACACTTAAAGAAATTGTTCATCCAGAAATTAAAATTATGAGTTTGTTATTCCAAACCCATTTGACTGCACTGGTTGCTTTTTTTTCCCATTCATTTTCCATTCCATTTATTTTTAAGCTTTAAAAATTAAGCAAAAGCACCAAAACAATATCAAATATCATTAGAATAGTTGTAATTCATTTGACTTCTGAGCCATACAAATTTCTTTGTGTGAAGAACAGACTGAATTTACATGAATCTTCTGATAATCTTCCCCGGAAGTACGCTGCTAAACACTGTAACCAGATCAGTGAGTCCAGTGAGTTGAAGTGAACCGAGTTAAATTTCTTAACCAATCATTCAGACTTTTTTTGTGTGAACTGGATCAACTAATTTATTGAAAAGATGTGATTCATTTACAAATTGGACATTGCTACTATCAATAACTCTTGTGAATGCATCTAGGATGGATGTCAGAATTGTTAAGGGCTGCACAATTAATCTGAAAAATAAGCGATATTATGATAATGGCTGCTTGCTGTGATTAAATAGTGAAAGGTGTCGATTGCAGCATTCCATTTAGGTTTACTCCCTTTGTTTCAAAGAATATAACTTGCAGTTGAAGTACACTGTGTTTAATGGATTGTATTGTTGTTAAACAACATACCGGTTGTTCAGTTGCCGAAAAAAACTTTCAGTTGACACAAACTCCAGAAAACAGTTTTTAAAATTGCGAGTTGTGAAAATTACGTGATCTAGGACCTATATACAGTGCATGCCACTGTAAAGACTATAAGTTTATACCCCACAGCCTTGTTTTCATCTGTGTAAAATTAAGGTCTATTGCATGGTAAAAAGCATCCAGGACAGTATTTTTAAAATTTCTCCTTTTGTGTGTGGAAGAAAGAAAAAAATGTATAGAGCTTTGGAATTACATGATGTTCATGATTAAAAAATGATTACAGAATTTTTATTTTTGAGGGGCCCTTTTTCTCTATTTTACAGACATGAGTGATGTGGTGTGTTAAAGAATTATAGTAGTCAACATTTGAAGTGGATCAAAACCTTTCATCAAAGTTGTCCTAAAACCTTCTTCTTAGGACAACTTAGTTCTTAGGACAACTTTGATAAACTTTTTTGATCAACTTTAAATGTTGACTACTGTAGTTCACTTCAGAATTGAAATTTCCTGATAATTGTACTTACCCCCATGTCATCCAAGATGTTTATGTCTTTCTTTCTTCAGTTGAAAACAAATTAAGGTTTTTGAGGAAAACATTTCAGGATTTTTCTTCATATAGTGGACTTCATCAGCTACCAACGGGTTGAAGGTCCAAATTGAAGTTTCAATGCAGCTTCAAAGGGCTCTACACGATCCCAGCTGAGGAATAAGGGTCTTATCTAGCAAAACGATCAGTCATTTTCTAAAAAAATTCCTATACTTTTTAACCACAAATGCTCATCTTGCACTGCTCAGCGATGTTCATGCATTTTGTAAACACGTTGGAAAGGTCGCGTGACGTAGGCGGAAGTACCGATCCAGTGTCTACAAAGCGAACGTGCAAAGACTAAGTCAAACGCCCTTTACAAAAATAAAAGGTAAAACAACTATGTCGGATGATTTTGAAGTTGGAGGAGAAAATGAGAAAAAAAAATTATTATTATTTTATTTTGTTTTTTAGAAAATGACAGATCGTTTCACTAGATAAGACACTTATTCCTCATCTGGGATCATGTAGAGCCCTTTGAAGCTGCACTGAAACTGCAATTTGGACCTTCAACCCTTTGGTAGTCATTGAAGTCCACTATATAGAGGAAAATCCTGGAATGTTTTCCTCAAAAACCTTAATTTGTTTTCAACTGAAGAAAGAAAGATATAAACATCTTGGATGACATGGGGGTGAGTAAATTATCAGGAAAATTCAATTCTGATGTGAACTAATCCTTTAAGTAGAAATGTGCTCTTACCTCTCTAGACAATCAATAGAATATCATGAACACTTAAGGTTGGCTTTTGACTTGGTTCAGTAAATACAACCTATAAACATGCGTATAAACGTATAAACACCCTAGAAACAATGAATGTAAACATCTAGTTGTTAATTGTCTTGAGCAATGTTAGAGCGTCAGCTCTTTCCAGCACTCTTTCCTAGAATTATAATAGCATTTACAACTGACTCTGGGTAATGGGACAATAGGGAAAACTTTTAGAAGACTCTGAATGTTGTTCTTTTTTTAATTTGCAGAAAACCGACTAACAGTTATTATCAGACACAGCGGTGAAGAGCTTACAGCTTGAGCAGTTAACTTCTACCATACTAATGCATCTGCGGTTTTGACAATCAGATAAATAAATCATGACCTATGCATTTTTAAAGCTGTTTTAATGCAACCATGTTTAACCCTGCTACGCTTTGATCCACAATGTTCTGTCAGCATCTTTGTGCAGGGTAGACAACAACTGAGCATATACAGTATACACTACAACATGAAAGCCTTCAAGCAAAGGTGAAACTTATACATGGGCTGAAAGGTTGACATAAACGAGTCATTCACGACCTTTTGACCTCAGTCACATAGAGCGATCAAATGTGATGTTATTTAAATCACAGCTGAGCAGACAAAACAACCCAGTGAATGTTTAGTCTGCAGTAAAATAAACCTGCACCCTTCAAAGACATTGCCTTCATCTCAGACATTTTTTTTCCTCAAAATTGAAAGAAGTTGTCTTTGAAGTATCATGAGGTGAACTACAGTGGATATAGGTCAGAGTGAAACTCCAGGATGATCAGAAGTGATCTGCAGAATAAGGCTTGGTCAGGTGCACTCAAGGGGTGAGTGGGAAGGCAGGGTGACTTCATGAGCGATCCTTCTCTAATCTGATTTCTAATCTGAGTCTTATCTGGCTCATCTCCTTCCCTCCAGATGCTTCCTCTGAATTTTCTGGAAAGCAGATTTTCTCTAGAACAGTATATTTAGGAAGAAAATCATGATGTGTGTATAAAACCATTATAAAAATCTTAAAGGGGGCCTATAATGCTCCTTTTACAAGATGTAATATAAGTCTCTATTGTCCCCAGAATGTGTCTGTGACGTTTCAGCTCAAAATACCCCACAGATCATTTATTATAGCTTGTCAAATTTGCCCCGATTTGGGTGTGAGCAAAAACACGCTGTTTTTATGTGTGTCCCTTTAAATGCAAATGAGCTGCTGCTCCCGGCCCCCTTTCCAGAAGAGGGCGGAGCTTCAAAAGCTCACGCTTCGGTTGCTCAACAACAATAAAGCTGGAGAATCTCACGCAGCCAAAATGAGGATTGTCAGTAACAGTGTTCAGACTTACAGCCAATCCGGAGTCGGACACTGATGGAGAGACTCAGGAAGAAGTTACAACTTTTAGAATGCATCTGGATGTTTCTGAACGGTTAGTGGATAAAGTTAGAGGATGTAGTTGCTGTGGAGTTGATTCAACTCATCGACTAGCATGTGCCGTCTTGTTAAACTTTTGTGCAAATCCAGCATTGAATTGACCCTCGTTTGTGAAACAGTCCAGCATAAAATGATGGCATGGTAACAACACTCTACTACAACAACTCTTCCTCTTCTCTAAAGCAGCCCAACATAGCCTCGCCCCTTTGTTGCTTGTTCTTGGGGGCAGGGTTTATGAATATTTTAGGGTTAGTGATGTCACTAACCCGGTAAGAAGCTCGTTGTAGTCCTTGTAAACCAGCTGTTTGTTGTAGTCCTTAAAAAGAGATTCCTGTAAAAGAAAATATCTCCCTTTGCATTGAACTTTTAGCGTCGTAACATTGCAGATGTTGTTTATGCTCAAACGGCAACATTACACACTAACTAAAGTTAAAAAAGTGAAACCATAATCAACCACTCCTTTAAAAACATAGTCATACAGTTATTTTAACATTTAAATATGTTAATATGGTTTTGATCTATTATATTAATTTTATATTTACTTAGCAAAAAAATACTCCGTAACGTCCTGGGCTGCATGATTAATTGTATTTTAATCATGATAACGATTTCTGCTTCTCTCGATATTTGCTGGTTATTTGTCCAAAAATAAAGTTTTTTGTTTTTTGACATTTCCATTATTTTGCATTGGTGACAAGCCTCCACTATCTTTCCTGCTTGGTGTTTCTAGATGTTTTCTACTTAAACCCCCCAAATGGAGCTTTTCTCTTAAAAGGATACATTTTCTGCCCTGTTTCTTCAGTCTGCGAGCGAACTTTCTCTGACGAACTGTAATAAATCCAAACATGAATCTCGATTGCGATTTGGTTGTGGTTGGTGAATAAATGTACTTATGCACTCTGTGCTACAGTATAAAGTAAAAATGTAAAATAATTTGGAATTATTAGAATTAATATTAGGAATTAGTTTTTGAGAGAAACTTAAAGGGTTAGTTTATACAAAACCGAATTAAGTCATTAATTGTCATTAATTACTCACCCTCATTTCATTCCAAACCCCTAAGACCTTCTTCATCTTCGGAACACAAATTAAGATATTTTTGATGAAATCCAAGAGGTTTTTTATCCCCCATAGAAAGCAACATAATTACCGTCATTCAATGTCCAGAAAAGTAGTAAAGACATAGTTAAAATAGTCAACGTGACTTGTTTTGTTTTTGCGCACAAAGTATTCTCGTCACTTCATAAGATTAAGGTTAAACCACTGTAGTCACTTTGACTATTTTAACAATGAAGCTATCATAGTTTGTTAAATGAAGTCCATGTGGCACCTATAGGTGAAGTGTAGTCTGTTAGTGAAGAACATGTGAAATGGCACTCAAAAAGTAAATATAATATTATATGTAATATAATATGCTCATACATATAGTGTTAATTTCTTTCTCTGATTTTAGAGCAATTTTAGAGCAAAATAATAATGATTATCAGTTTAACCATCATCAGCCCTAGCATCTCATCCTCATAAACTGCAGCAGATTTGTCAGTTCTTGCTGTGAGATGCTACCCCACTCTTCCACCAAGGCATTTGCAAATTCTCAAACATGTCTGGAGGGACTCATGGTTACACATGGTTACGCATGGTTTGGCACTGCAAGGATGATCAGCTGTCCTTCCTGTCTCCTTGTAGAACTTTCTTAGGCGTATTACATTACGGACATTGGTTCAAGGTTCAAGGTTATTCAGGTCAGTACTGTTTGGCATGGGAGTTTGAGAGATATTGAAAAACACAGGGGTTGTTTCCTACAGAGGATAAAGTAGACTGCGACGTGTTATTAACACATGCCTGCATAGCTTACAAACCATGTTACCCACATCCCAAGTCAGTATTCACCACCACAGTGTTGTACTGTACATGGTTGCCTGCATGTTGCTATGTGGTTGCTGGGGTGCTCTGGTTAGTTTCTAGGTGGTTGCTTACAGCCAAAATGAAAAAAGCCCACCTTGAAAGTCTCTATTCTGGTCTCAGGGTATGGCTCCGGTTTCTCCTTCAATGTATGTTTTACACCCTCTTATTGGCCAGAAGTCAAATAATGTCTCTCTCTGTATTTACACACAGTCTTAGTGTCTTTGTGTACAAGAAGCCACAAGCATGCTTGTGCATACGGGTGGCACTAATGCGATTGTGTTTGGTCAAGGTGTGGATTTTGTGCAAATGTTTTGTGCATGTAAGGTACCCAACTACCCATCTCATTATTAACAGCTGATTTGAAACAAAGACTTTATGTACAGAAAGACGGTGCACTCGTAGTACTATGAATAGGAGAAAGTGCAACATGCAATATGGTGGAATAAGTCCCGCCTTCTAAATAAAAGAGCCAATCGCTGATTGGTAAAGTCATTGCGTCACTGCAGCTGCCCTTAGAAGCTCCGGTTCATGTAGAAACAGTCAGTGTTCTGAGGCCCCGTCTACACTAGTGCATTTTTGTTTTAAAATGCATAAGTTTTGCTATGATTACGGCTGTCGTTTACACTACTCCGGCGTTTTTGGCCCTCGAAAACTGAGACTTTCGCATGCCCAGTGTGGATGAATGGTCATGTGACATGTGTTTTCAGTTGTGTATTGTAGACAGAGATGGTTTCTGAAACGCTTTGGAAATGCCAGTGTAGACGAGGATCGTTTTCATTTTAAAATGGCGTTTTAAAACGAAAACGCACTAGTGTAAACAGCGCCTGAGATGCGCGCTGAAAAAAATTAAGTTTTTGTCATGATTTGAGCGTTTTTAAACAAAATTTATGAGACAGTTGTCAGATTTTGGAGAATTTGATGAGCTACACTTGCATGCCCGAGAGGATTTTCAAAGATGGCCGCAGAGTGAAATGACTTGTCTTAAAGGGACTTTGTTTGGTTCCATCTGCTTATCGGTACCACTGACTTTAGATTTATTTTACAGCTGGTTTCATCCCATAATCCCATTGGCTCGTACGTCTGTTCATTCTGGCATCCTGGTAAGGTTCTTGCCATTAGTCTGCGGGCATTACGAACCACAGGATATCACTTAATTCCTCAGGCGATGCTTCTGTCCAGCTCAAATGCAGCTGTTGACATTCCAGTTCTTTGATGTATTAAAATTGTTTTCCTTCATATCCTTTATATAAAGACACACATCTGTTTTAGCTGCTTATTTCACTTTGAATCATTGAAACTAATTCCCAGAATGCACCTTATGAAAGCACTAAGCATCAGCTGCCCAATATATGCACTACCGTTCAAAAGTTTAGGGTTAGCTCAGTATGTTTTTTCGTCTTATTTTTTATTTTTTTAAAGAAATACATTTATACTTTTTATTCAGCAAGGACACATTAAATTGATCAAAAGTGACAGTAAAGACATAATGTTACAGATTTTTTTATTTCAATTAAGTGCAGTTCTTTTGAAACTTCTATTCATCTATGAAGAAATTCAGTTTCCACAAAAATATTAAGCAGTACGACTGTTTTCAATTTTGCTAATAAGAAGAAATGCTTCTTGAGGAGCAAATCGTCATGTTAGAATGATTTCACTTTAAAATAGAAAACTCATTTTAAATTGTAATAATATTTCGCAGTATTACTGTTTTTACTGTATTTTTGATCAAATAAATGCAGACCTGGGACCTCATGTATAAAACCATCTCCTCCACAAAGTAACCTTATAAGGAGCCTACAACGCCTATAGTTTTACTATGCATGTCCTCATCTGCATATCATTTCCATATGCATATTCCCATAGATAGTCATAGATAGATAGTGATAGCCTACTGTGTTTAATGGTACAAGACAATAGGACAATATGAGAGAGACACTGTAAATGCTGTTTGTGCCATCACTTTAAATCATTCAGTGTCCTTGTCTTGTTTAAAATAAAACTATTAAAATATCTATAAAACAAAATACATTTGCCAAAACTGTAGTTATAAAATATTTTCAGAGAAATTTTACATTCATTCCTTTTGGCAAAATATTTTTTATTGTTTTAAACAAAACAAATTTATGCAGTTTTGCCTACAAAATAAATTTCTATTTAAATTCATAATTCATAGCCTAAATATTTCTAAACTTCTGGATAATGATTTAATGTAATTTGATTGCTTAACATTAATGAGTAGCATATGTAATATAGTTGTGTATCAAATGGTAAACGGAGTTTAAAATCATTTTGTTTACTTCATTACTTCACTCACACCAATTAACAAGTGCATACGCATGGTCTAGAGTGTGCGGACTGTTTGTACATATTTACGCGAAGTTTATTTTTTTTATAAATCCTGATATGTGAAAAATTTTGTATGCATATTTCACTGCCCATTTTGCACATGCACAACTTTTATACATCAGGACCCTGATGCATGGATCCGTTATACTGTTACACATGCATTTTCTTTCTCAACTGTTTACGTTTGTGTATTTTTGACTGTTTAAGCACAATACGCCGTGAAAAAACTAGTTCTCAGGAGCTGTTTGAGAGGCAGCTTTATGTGTGAGCTCAAAATCTGCTAAAATCTCCAGTGGAAAATCTACTGTGAAATACGCTTTAGAACAGTAAAGAATCAGTTTAATATAACTGAAACCAGTTATCTGTAAATGTATAAAATATAGGGGTGTGACGAGATCTCGTGTCACGCGATCTCGCGAGACTTAAATGTAACGAGATTTCTCGTCGAGGCGAAAAGTAGTCTCGTGATGTTGCCATGACAGAGTGGTTAGGATTATTAGGAAAGAATATGCCACCGCTATGTTTACATTACGCCTCCACTGTCTTTTTGCTTTGTATTTAAATAAAAAAAACATTTAATTCAGTTGGATAACGGTCGCCGCCGCTCCCTATTCACAGAGAACGCGCGATCGCGAATGTAAAAAGTAAACACAAGCGCGCATTCAAACGCGATTTCAATACCCCGCATTTTGAAAGCGGCTCCCTGATGAATGCAAATATCTCTCAATATGAAAGCTATTTTAGGCTGGGCAGTGTAGTTGTAATCATCTCTTAGCTCTGTATCAAATAAAAATTTGGTCTTATTTGCTCTTTGAATATTGAGAGAGTGTATATGGTTGCACTTATTGTAAAATGTTACCATAAAAATGAATAGCAGTTTTCTCTTAATCTTAAGCACAAACAGTAAGGTTTCATTTGTTAACATTAGTTAATGCACTGTGAACTATCATGAACTAACAATGAATGACTATTTTTATTAACTAACATGAACAAAGATGAATAAATACTGTAGCAAATATATTGCTCATTGTTAGTTGATGGTGGTTAATACATTAATATTAATAAATGAGACCTTATTGTAAAGTGTTACCGTGAACTCAATCTGGAGTCTCGTCTCGTGAGATACCGGTCTCGTCACACCCCTAATAAAATATGACCCGTTTAATTTTATGAGAAATTCACCATTTTAATTTAATTAAAAACTAGTATTTTTGTTGCAACAAAAGACAGTCATAACCCTATTCCCATTAACCCCTAAAATCAGAGGGAGATAATAGGTTAAGATGTATTGTGTATAAAAATATTTTCTGAATAAGAATATTAATCCAGGAGCACATCCTACCTACGCTGTAAAAAAGAATTGTTGGTTTTACTTAAAAAAAGTTAGTTAACTTGTTGCCTTAATTTTGAGTTGATTGAAATTATAAATTTGAGTTAATACAATGAAGGCGATTGGTTTAATCAACAGAAACTCAAAATATTACGTTCCACACATCTGAACCACATTAATTATCTAAGTTGATTTGACAAACAAAAAAATGTTATGATAACAAATCATGAAAACAATTGTTTTACAGTGTACTTACCAAAATCATGGTCACCGTATTAGATGTTAAGACATTGTATTGTACTGTGTTTGTACAGTCATTTGTTCGAACAGGAATGATACATTAGTCCATTAAATGGTAGTTGTAACCAAGTCCCTTTTCGGCTCCCAACAGTCCCTCTTGTTATTACACCATTACTTGATGTAGTGGACCAGGGACACATTACCAGTTTGTAGGGGGTGGTGTCTCTGGACACAGGCTGTTCATTACCTTACAGGCACAGGGTAGAGACGTGCCCTTCAGACCTCCTGA
>RJVU01059915.1:5545240-5581159 GCA_003731715.1 Anabarilius grahami
GTGGGGTCTAGCCAGGGACCCTTTTGGCTCCATTGTGAACCTCTTGTGTTGGCTCATTAAAATCAGATTGCTGATGCTTCCTGTTTTGGTGTCTCTCTCTCGCTTTTTATCAAATGCCCTGCGGCATTGCTGCACAAGCTACCAAAATTTTTGACGTTGTTTGCATCGCAGTCGCCTCTCTCTGTCACCTCCTGTGTCTTCTCATTATGTTTACACAATTTGTACGACAAAAACCTGTACCTCCTTTTCCTCTCCTCATTACTGCACCGTCAGCATCATGGTTCCCTCCTTTCATGCTGGTTGACGGACAAATGGAGGCGCCCCGGTGCATATTGACAACCATTTAACAGGAGCAGTCAGATAAACGATTTTTCCAGAGCTGAACTAGATTGGTAGTCATCTATGTGGAACAGCCGACCACAGCATTCTCTAAGAAAATAGCTTGGTAACCTGTATGAAAACATGTCAAATTACCACAGATGCTTCTTTATTTAATGTCCACAGCCATCACCTCTATAGGCTGATGCAATGATAGTGGCTATTAGAGGTCGATAAGATTGAATTTTTGCCCTCACGAGATTCAATTTAGAGTTGTTTGAGCCTGGAAAGGTGGAAAATAAGGTCAAAGGTTTGTATCCATAAAACATACACAGTTGTCTTTCAGAAAGGTTTTGTATATTGAATGGGCAAAATCTTTTCATTGTAAAGATGTATGGTGATTGCACTGAAAAAACATTCCAGGTACTCTTGAACAGATTTAGTGTGGATCAGTGGAAATTGGCTTCTGATGAAGAAAGCCTCAACACTCTAACAAATCTAGTTGTTTGAAAAATGATTGCCAGTCCAATCAAATAATGGCTGTGATATCACTTTTTTGAATGTTCTTTGGCAATTTACATTTTGGCAATTGTAATACTGCAGAAATAGTAATGGCTTGTTTCCACCGAGCAGTACAGTACAGTACAGTATGGTACGCATTATTATTTCCGTTTCGATTGACAGAAGTTGTGAACGGTACCAAAATACCGAACCGTACCATACCACTTTTTTGGGACCCTTCCGTTGGGGTACCTAGTACAGTAGTCCGGTACCTAAAGGGGGGAGCTAGACTCACTGCAGAACGTTGATTGGTTGACAGAGAATCGTCACTTGTGCGTGCTACAAGCGGAATGACAACACAACAAGCGGCATTTTTTAAATATGCATTTGAAACACAATAGCTGCGTCCGAAATTGCGTACTCTTGAGTAGGTACTACATTTGAATTTAAATTTACTTCACGACCGCTGAAAATGTACGTTCTATATAGTACGAATGTGTGTAGTATGAATGAATTCGGATGTACTACGTCTGCCATGTTGTTACTGTCAAAAGACCTACCAGCGTCAGTTACGTCCCTTCAACTCCATTCACAAATCCTCTCCCGTGGCCTCATGGGATAGTAAAGTGCCCATCGTATGCGCACTTCAGAAGTAGTATGTCATCCCAAGTACTTTTCGCCTACTGTTTTTCGAATACTATGAATTCGGTAGTGGTTCAACGGATCACAAAACTCACGGTTCGGATCATATAACGGTTATTATGTCACGGATCGGATAATTTTTCGGATCAGCACAAAAAAATAAAAAATTGGGGGGTTGGGGGTTAACTTTGCATTTATTACTTAGCCCACTTTAACTACTCTGATACCACAGCAGAAACTACTAGCCTAACTAATACATTATTAAAGGCAAGTGAACAGACTGTAAAAAGAACAAATACTGTACACCAATTACAAGCAAAGATAAATACAACATAAAGTTAAAAATAAAGTACAAGGTCTAATTGTAGTATAAATTTTCTTGTACAGAAATGTAATAATTAAATATAAAATGACACTGTTCACTGTATAAATTTAATATTGATTAATCTTTGTTAAAGCTGTGTTTTGTTGTTTGATTTACAAACATCAGCTGGTATTTATCCGTTTAACCACTAGAATTCGGACATACTGTACTACTCTGTTTGCATACTGTTTTTCGCGTACTATATAGAGGGTATGTACGTGACGTCAACGTCGACCGTTATGGCTGCGGTCACGTCCACTGAGAGGCAAAAGACTGAGCGGCAGCATCGGTTTTCAGCGTGAATGTCGCGAAAAACACACAAAACACATCCAAAATGGGAAATAGCTTTGTGATTGACTGTACAAATAGCTTTGACACAAAACCTGAGGTATATATTTAAAAAAATGCAGAAAGCAACAGAAAAAAAGCTAATGGATCACTGCAATTCACAGAAACAGCTGGACTCCAGCAGAGAAACATGGATTTGCAGTTATCATTTTGTGTGAAATTGTTGGATTTTTAGGTAAAATCATACCGTATATATTGTATTGTTATATATTATGTTGACAACTCATCAATTAAATATTTTCGAGCTTATATTCTGCATAATTTGGTGTTTTTAAATAAACAACACTGACAAAAACTATACTATAAAACTATTTATGTTTTAGGGCTGGACAATATGATGATATAACATTGATATAAGTGATCACGCGGATTTAAACCTACCTATATTGTAGTTATTTAAAATATTCAAAGGCAGATTTGCTTTATGTATTTCCCCGGCAAATCAGGCACATATAAATGTCAGGAAACACGACTCCTGGCTGCATGTCAATATCCATGGATTAGGTTTATTTGACAAGTTGTAAGGAACACATTCGAGTTCAACCTTTAGTGTAATCGTTAGTTTTACTCGCATTTTCGCAGTTTCCCCTATTAAATCCAGTCACGCAGCAGGTTCTTTTGCCACTCAGTTCAGCTGAGGGAGCGCGTTTTCGGCTGGAAAGTGACGTCGACGCATACCCTCTATAGTAGAGAAGTATACGATTTCTGACGCAACTAATGTCGGCACGCAGCCTATAATGTAATGGTTCTGTTGGTGGTGAAATGTAAGCCGGATCAGCGTTTACCATTCCAAATCGTACTGTACAGTACTGTACTGCTCGGTGGAAAGCTATAAGAGTATGGCAGAATGCTATTCAGAATATAGCCAGTTTAAACGGTTGCTAATGTGCCAACTTGTGTAATTTAAAGAACATCATAATTGTGATGAAGTCTTTTTAATTCCATGATGACTTTCTCAGCTGTTCTGCTCTGTCGGTGGAGTGAAGCCATCATTTTCTCAGGCAGGAGGGTTTATTATTCAATTTCACATGCTAATGTTCCCAGTCAAGGATAGCACATTAGCATGTGTGGTCACAGTGAAGACACTAGAGACCACTAAATGAAAACCGAGAGAACCCTGGCAGAATATATTTCATATAAATTCACAAAGCAGAACATTAGTGTTCCAATTTCACCCAAGAATGAAAATGTTGTCATCAGTTTTGTCATTCATTTTGTTTTAGTGTGGAAGACAAAAGTAGTTATTTAGCATGTCCGGGTTGCTCTTTTACACAGTGAAATACTATTTGTGTTAGGGGGTGTTGCAATATACCTGTATTGACAATAACTGTGGTACTTAAAAATTGAATTTTTTTTTATATCTGGTTGACACTCCTACTTAGTATGTTGTGGTATTGCACCTTAATACTGATTGCCACCTCTCATAAAATGGAAAATAGAAGATGACGCAGTGAGTGAGTAGCTACTACTGCAACGCAAAATAATGTCAAGAGGAGGTGACAGGCGAAAGTGAGACACTAACCGCACTTGAAATAAGTTAGCTGTGGGATTTTTTGGATTCCGTAAAAAAAAAAGGCACTGCATCCAAATATGTCTACTTTCCTACTAGTAAAAAATAGAATGCCAAAATGAGTAGTATGTCTGAATTCATAGTATTTGAAAAACAGTAGGCGAAAAGTACTACTCCGCTGAAATTCGGGAGTGTGCATCTAATGGACACTTTACTATATCATGAGGTCATGGTAGAGGATTTGCGAATGGCAGTTGACGCAACTGACGCTGGTAGTTCACATGACAGTGACAGCATGTAGTATGAGCACATTTCATGCATACTACCCATATTCTTAATATTTTTAACAGTCAAGAAGTTAGTTTCATACCAAATGTAGTAACTACTAGACAAATATGCGATTTCGGACACAGCAAGAGTGTTAGACACCCCAATCTGCTAGAAATGCTGAACAATAGTATGTTTTTTGTTGTTGTTGTTGTTGTTGTTTTTTCCCCCCAAAAAAGAGAAAAAATTAACAAAGTTAAATATAAATTTGACTTATTATTATTAATATATATATTTTTTTATTGATATTCAGTTTCAGTTTATTTATTTATAAAGCACTACTAAAACAACAGAGCGTTGACCAAAGTGCTGTACAATAAAAAAATAACAAATAAAAAAAAAATCTACATAAAATAAGACCCAAAAAAACATCTAAAACAATACACACAAAAACCAATGCCTCAACACACTGCAGACTCGAAAGCTAAACTAATAAGATGAGCCTTCAGATGCCTTTTAAAAATGTTTAGAGTGGAAGATAGTCTAATATGAGATGGTAAACTATTCCATCTCTTTGGTGCTGCCACTGCGATGGCCCGATCACCCCTCCGCTTGTATCTCGTCCTCTGAATAATTAAAACAGACTGATCAGAAGATCTTAAAGTCCTTGAAGGCTTATGCACCTGTAAAGTCTCTGACAAGTAAGAGGGAGCTAACCCATTCAGGCACTTATATACAAAAACCAGGAGCTTAAAATCAATCCTGTACTGGACAGGCAGCCAGCCCAGAGAAGATAAAATAGGAGAAATATGATTCCATTTGCGCGTCCTCGTCAAGAGCCTAGCGGCAGCATTTTGGACTAATTGCAACCGGTTTAATGCCTTTTGACAAACACCTACATACAGAGAATTGCAGTAGTCAAGCCGTGTAAACACAAAAGCATGGATCACCTTCTCACAGTCATTAAAAGAAAGAAAAGGTTTAACCTTCGCCAAAAGACGTAAATGAAAAAAAAATTGTTTTAACAACTGAGTTTCTGTTTATCAAATTTTAGGGAACTGTCAAACTGTACCCCAAAATTTTTAGCCACAGGTTTACAAAAAGGGGTCAGCTCACCTAAATTTGACAGTTAAGGAAGGGCAGGACCACCGAACCAAACAAGTGAAGTGATATTGCCAAGTGAAGTTAGTCACCTTTTATTTATATAGTGGTTTATACAGTCAAACCAATAACATTGCTGAATATTAAGTGTCCTACACGAAGCATGCCAAAGGCGACAGTAACAAGAAAACTAATCTCCATCAGGTGACAGAAATGGAGAAACAAACCTTGGGAGAAACCAGGCTCAGTCTGGGGACCAGTCCTTCTCTGGCCAAACAAACAAACATGGTGTGAATATGATTTCAGGCTGCATCACAAGTCAGATTGCGGATTGATATCATTCAAAATATTTCATCCAGCTCCTTCTGCTTGAAGATTGGGATACGCCACATCGGCATTTAGAGGATGGAGGAGTTGTAGTCTGTTTAGCAGAGCTGCCGTTTAGCCAGTTGTGGATGAAAGGCTTATCAATGACTGTAAACATGATGAAACTGCGTTGTGGTCCTTGCATGGTGCGTTCATTGCTGGCCATTAGCGGTTGCACCGACTAATCGACTAGTTGACTTTAATGCTCTACCATGATGCTTTAGGCATGATATTGACTAGTCACTGGTCATGGCCTATAGAGTGCGCAACAGGATAAGAAATCTTTGAAGTCCACCTATATGCTCCGTATTCAACAGTTAATGACAAATAAATGCATACTCCGAGAGTGCCCCATAAGATATGTTTTATTATACCATCTGGATGCTCAATTGATCGGATGAATGGATGTTTTAAACTGCTTATGGTACAGGTAAGTTAGTCGCCGTTCTAAAATGTGATGCTACATAACACGCACACACAGTGGTGCGCAGATAGATCGCGCGCATACAGAAACATTATTGTCAACACTCTTCTGTGATATATCTGTAAAATAGCATTTTTTAAAAGTTGAACTGATTTGAACTTGAGCGCCGCATTAGCAGAACGCCGTGTCATCCACGAAATGCTGCAAAAGATGAAAGATGCGAGCGCAACCGTCATATACACATCTGTCTAGCGCATTTACATAGACTAACAATGGAAAAGGAGCGCATTGGAATGGAAAAATGTGTTCTGTGTGAACGGCCCCTTATTTGTTCATTAATGACGTCATCATCGACTAGTCGACTTTAAAAAATCTGAAGTCGTTCAACCCCTACTGGCCATAGGTGTCAGTGCAGAGGACTTGTCTGGTTCGCTTGGTCTTCGCTGAGGATCTGTGGCTATGGCTGTAGTGGATGAGGTCTTCACAGGGTGTCTGCCCCTAGGGCCCGTCTAATTGTCGTGGTCTTCACTGACATTCAGGGCTGCATTGTGTTCGCATCTGGTGTGGATACTCACCGGATTCTAAGCTTACCTGACTACAGTAACCTCAGGATAAGGATTAGAAAGACAGACTAATATAAGTGTGGATGCCATTCCTCTTTCGATGTTCATTGGATGTTATGGGAAAAGTTCCTGGTTTCGGTTGACCTAATTAATGCAGCCTAACAACTGCAATATTATCATTATCATAAATATTTTTGGCCATGATAATCGTGTAGTGAAAATCTGATATCGTGACAGCCCTAGTTTGTGGTCTTCTTTCATTGTATGGAAAAGAGTAGGTTGGTCTGGGGGTTTACCCCAATCTTCAGTCCATATTCAACAAAATTGCTTTTAAACAGGCTAGGAAAATGACTCTGGACCTATCTCATGTACTTTATCCTGAATTTGAATTACTTCCATCTGGTCGACGGTTCCGTACCGCAAGGTTTAGATACAACCGCTATAAGAATTCTTTTGTTCCTCTGGCTTCAAGGCTGTTGAATTCAAATTCAAAGGACATGATTGTGTGATTGTTATTGATGTGGGTGTTTTGTTGTGCTGCTTTACCTGTATTGCCCAAGACAATTTTCCCTTAACAGGGACAAATAAAGTATAAAGTAAAGTAAAGTAAAGAGCAGCTTGGACATTCTGAGACTGGTGAGATGCCAAGTGGGCAGCAGAGAATTTGGCAGTGTAAATAGAGAAATTGTGTCAGAGTGATGTGTGTGACATGTGTTTCTCCCATTTCAAAATCGCTCCATTTTGTCACCATTTACATACCTCACGTGACGTAACCGACAGAATTTTCCGTGCACAGAGACACCGGCGGCAGCAGCAGAAACAATGTCAGCCTCAGAGGTGTGGAAATACTTCAAAATTAATGATGACAACCCAGACATTGCGAACTGCATGCTTTCAATCACAATTCGTTATAGATTAGTTAAGGCGGGATAGGCGGAATCACGCTGAATGACACAGACCAGAAGCTCTCTCTCTCTTTCTTGCGCGCAATTAGTTCTCCTCGCGCCTAAATGGTCAAATGCACACATAGTTGTCAAAATGTCCATTGTGTGGAGTATCTCATGTAAATACAGTCGGTTATGGCTTAAGTCGACATAAACATTTGGGTGAAAACAGGATATGTGTCAGTATCCATGGATTCGGTCTTATAGGGGCCGTAGCCTATTTGTCATTAATGTTAATAAAACAACAAAATATGTTAAATAAACGTATACATGATAAATAAACCTACTGTATCTGAAAAACAAGTTTATTTAATTTGTATCTCTATATTATTTGTTGTATTGTTTGTAAATTTCTTTTTATATAACAACAATTATATATATTGGTAATTATGTCCTTTGAAGGTTATTGGACACTGAAATTTTTGTTCTTTAAGTTTGTGACAAGCACATAAAAATTATTTCTTTTTTTATTAGAGTAATAATAAAGAAGCTGTCCTACATTCATTAGTCTCACTGTGTTGTGCTTGGAAAACTGCAACCTCACCAAAAAAAGAGAGAGAGATTAATAAATGTATAGGCATCGGTATGGTATCAGTATCGGTATTGGCGAGTACTAGATAAAAAATCGGTACTCGGTCGTTAAAAAATGGCATCGGTGCATCCCTACTAGCTTGCCAAGATGCCATCTAATCATAAATGAAACTGCTGTCAACTAGTTAGGTAGACCAGAAGTATCTGATTGTATGATTTAATTATATATATGTATATATATTTTTTTTCTGGCATAAAAACTGTCTTACACTTGTTAATCAGATCAATTGACCATAAATACAAGAAGACAATAATAACAACAACAAAAATACATCAAATGTTGTGATCATCAGTGATGATGAACAGCAGCATTTTAAAGGGGACCTATTATGCCCTTTTTCAAAGTCTTGATTTTGTCTTTTGGGTCTACTAGAACAGGTTTTCATGCTTAAATGTTAAAAAAAAAGTATATATTATTTTTCACATATTTTACATTGCTGCAGCAGCTGTCTGTAACGCTTTTTAGTTCCTGTCTTTATGTAGCCCCTCCTTCCGAAAAGCGCAATGTGCTCTGATTGGTCAGCTTGACTAGTGTATTGTGATTAATCAACAGCTTTGCACAAGTTTCGGAAATGTCACACCCCTTACCATAACAACACACTACTAACCAGGCTTCATCCCTTTATTGAGCATATGTCTTAATTAGTGATACTGTGATGTGTACCTTCCTGGAAGAAAACTTAAGACTACAACTGAGGCATTTCAGGTGCTTACTGATATGGAGAATCACTCACTTTGGAGTGACTTTGACTCAAACAGCAACATTACACACTAAATAAAGTTGAAAAAAAAAAAAATATATATATATATATATGGTATAATATATATGGTATAATAAATATATGGCATGAAAAATGCCACACAGTAATTCTACATTGTTAAAGAAGAATTTTTGAACTAGACAGATGAACTACTGTCACACCACTGAAAAATGTAGTGAAGTTAGTAGCGCCGCTTCTTTTAGTGATTCCCCAACATTGTCTTTAACCTATTAGATCCTGTGCTGCCTTGCTCTCGATCCTCTTTGCATTTCCGTCATTGTTTACTGCTGCTGCATGGCCATAAATCAAGACTGATTTATTTCTTCCAAGCCCGCTTATTCCTGTGTGGTTATTTATGTATCCATATGGAGTAGGCCTTTCTCCACCACTGCAGTGAAGAGTAGTGCTGCTTCAGTACCTGAACTCAGCAAAACGCCTCTTTATATTTACTGCAATCCCCCCAGTCAGCATCAAGCCACCCAATACCAGCCAGACAAAAGATTCTGAGTTCTGGCCCCTAACAGCTAACAATGGAGGGCCAACTCTGCAGGGAATTAGTCTATGGGTAAAAGCCTTTATTGAGGTGTAGGGGGACCAAGAGGCAGTTTGTGTGTATGTGTTAAAAGAAATAGTTTGTCCAAACATGTCAGTTGAGTCGTACTCTGCCTTCTGTGGAACACAAACCCCCCCCCTCCAAATCATTCATGCTAATTACCCAAATACTGGTTTGATGATGCTGTTACCCAAAGCAATTATTTACAAAACAGTAACAGTTTTGAGATCAGTTAATAAATTCATATTTTTTTGACGAACGTAAAAATCTATTTTTTATGTCATTATACATAATTATAATTATATCATAATTATGATTTATCTCATAATTTAGACTTTTTTTATCTTATAGTTATGACTTAGTATGTGATATTTTAGACTTTTTATCACAATTGACTTAATTCAGACTTTTATCTCATAATTATAATTTACCAAAGCATGATTTTTTTCTTACTTGGCGGAAATTGGCTTCCATAGTATTGCATTGCCATCATAAGTTGTTCATTTACAATTAAAGGCACAATATGTAAGATTTTTTGATTAAAATATCCAAAACCCACTAGAAGAATGTTATATATTTTGTTGACTTGTGTACTTATCCCAAATGTTTCCAAGAATGTTTAAATCCAGAGAAATAAGCAATTTTAACTAGGACACGGACCGTGTCCATGCGTCACCTATCAATGACATCATACCCGCGTTACCCTCGATTTCCGGTTTTATTTTGTAGAAACCATGGAAACACCAAATATGCTTTAATAAATTATGTTTTATTAGACAGGTGAGCAACAGTTTGGATACATTCATTGACAAAAAACTAATCATTGTTATATAGCTCAACACAGTAATTTGTATTGTTTAAATCTTGTTTTCTTGATTTACCACGAGTACCATGTTTTACTATGCCTAATATTCATCTAGCTTACTGCAGTGTGCAACAAGTGTTTCATAGGAGTAGCACTATAACAGCTTTCAACACACAAATGTATCTAATATGATAAACAGTGCTGTGTTACCCCACATATGCTTGACCGGAAGAAACGGAAGCACACGTCTGTGACATAATAAAAGCTCCGCTGCTCTCGCCATGTGTCGTGCTCGTCTCTCATTAGCAATCTAGCGGCCTCGTTCCGCTCCAACGGCTTTCAGCCACACCCTGCTTCATACTACAGTAATGTTATTAAATCTTTAATACATTAGCTCATCCATGAATATGATTTCTGCCCGAGTTTCGTCGGATTCTTTTCCACCGGCTGTAGACGTGAAGACAACACATCCCATAATTCTGCAGAAGCAAGGCGAAAAATTACATATTGTGCCTTTAATCCACAAAATAATTCTCTTTATTTTTTGTGGTTTTGTTTCAGCTTATTTATGATCCTGTCTCTATCAGAAAACTGTCATTATATGTTACTTATGATGTGATGAATTAAACAATATGATATAGCAACGTTTTCTCTTATATTCCTTCCTTGAAAGCCACAAACCAGATCTTAAATTTCTATTTTTAGCATCTCTGTTTCTTTGACTTGAACTCTAAATGATCATTCTCTTAGCTCTCTGACCTCTCTAACAGAGGGGTGCATTGTGGGTAAAGAGAAAGCAAACTCCAGCAGTCTGCTGCTCTATCACAGTTTGCATGTAATCTCTCTGGATCATTAGATGCAGAGCAGGTCCTGTTTGTTATTGACTGGTTCCCGGTAAGCGTTGCTGCCAAGCCAAACACCCCCTGGCTACTCCATTCAATTTATTCATGAAACGAAATATTTTAGCTTCTGCCCCTGGAGGCATATTCATTATTCTCGAAGTAAATCTGCTCACAGTACAGTTTAAGAAAAAGAGTGAAAGGCAGGAGGTAGATTGTAGGCAGACAGGAGGCAGCCCGATGGATTTAGATGTTTAGTTTTTATTCTTTGCTTTAGAATTTTACTACATTATTAATCTGCGTCATTAATAGGGTGGTTTTAGTTTTTGAAAATGTCAACAAATGTTTTAGGGCATACTGTAGATATTACATCTTGTCCTACTCCAATTTTGTTTTAGTGAGAGTGTTTTATTTTATAGGGGTCATTAACTGTTTTATTATTATTATTATTATTTTATAATGTCTCCTGAGGTGCACTTATAATGTTAGTATGATTTTAACATCAAAAATTGTCAGAATTTAGAAATAAAAGGCTATTTTCTACCCTGATTTTAGCCCTCTTATTTGAAGGCTCTGTTGGAAGGGGCATGTCTTCTATAAGACTTCAGTGTAAATGCCCTCTGTTGTGATTGGCTAACATCATTGTTCAGCATAGACAGCGTCATTGATTATAAGTTTTGAGTTTTGATGAGTCCAGAACTCAGTCTCTGATAAACTCACGCTGTGATTGACAGCTCCAGCGATTACAAAGGGAGCGTTATTTGATCGCTTTCTGTATATAATTTAATCACAATTTAAATAACAGAATATTTTCATGCTACTAAGAGAAACAATGTGAAGTTGACCATTTAGTCACTGGCTTGATTTGCTGATGCATAAACAGCAATAAACGATTTTACTAGTAAGTTACTAGTAAGTTAAGAAATTGATTGGGATATTTGAAAGGTACTTCAATTCATGAAGGCTAAATTACAGACCTACTTTTTCCAAGCCCTGCGCCAGATTTGTTACGAACTCATTAAAGGTGCAATAGGACATTTTGGGAGAGGCTAGCAATAGCTAGCTAGCTTTCAAATCATAAGATCCCACTGTCCCTTCAGAGAGTCTCCAAAGCCACGCCTCCTCACATGAACGCACACACACACACACACACACACACAGATGGTCTCGGCAAAGCGTCACAAGAGATGGCATTAAACTACCTCATGTCTCAAAGCACATAACATTAAAATAATAATGAATGTAAACAACTTGTTCCTGACTGCTGCAGATTCATTTCAGTGTTGATACAGTTGACATGGAAACGCATAATTCTGAGTTTGAGGATGTGAACAGCTTGTACATTGCATAGCATGAAACGTGCTGATGACGTGTGATGTGTGCGCGAACAGGGTGCGAGAGGGTATGTAAAAACATATGCTGACAGGCAGGTAGGACATTGTATTATTTCATTCGGACCGAACATAATGATTGGATGAACATCTCATAATTTGGCAGCTGGTATATCAGGCTGCTGTCTGCTGCACAGATCCAATATACTGTTACACATGCGCTTTCGTTCTCAACTGTTTATGTTCACTTAAAACATAACACGAATACATGCCAACACCGGAATATTGCCATGACTTTGTGTGTATATTTGACTCTTTAAACGCAATAAGCAGCAAAAAAGAACTCAATTTAGTACTAAGAGGCAGCTTTATGTGTGCTCACTTTGGGTGTGAGGCCTAACAGTTAAATACTAATAATACTAAAATTAATTTGCATTTTCAAATGGCCTCGTAGACGTTACCCATCCCTGTGTTGGACAGAGGATCACTGACTAGTGAGATGGATCTGCCCCAGGAGCTGGGAGATCTATCCACACTTCTGCTATCCTTTTGTCCAGACGGATACGTGCCTCTGGTGATCTGTGACATGGCCACAGGCTAGTGCGGGTCAGTTATTTATATCTCCAGAGAGAAATTCGGACAACTGTTTGTTGCTCACGGAACGCAAGATTAGAAATGTTTGTCTAAGCTACTTAGTGCAGCAGATCAACACAACAGGAAACAAGGGTAACTTCTGTGATGGCCCAATTGTGATTCATGCAGGATATCATCTATCTGTGAAGGCAGTGACTTTAAATGAGTTAATGAGTCTATTAGCATATATTTCAAGAGGTTTTATATTAAGTACGGTTCATAGCCTTTCGCTAGTGTCTTTGAAACAGGGTCAGGCACACCCGGTACGATTATCTCAGAGTCAATCCCTCTGACGCACATAATTCAGATACCTCACAGCACTAATCTCTTTCCCATGTAGTTGTTTTGCATTGCATTAAACTCTACAAGCTGTCATCCCCATGTCTGTCTGTTGTACCTAGAAATCCACTTATGCAATTAACTTATCTGAATAGCATGTGCTTCGATGAAAGGGACATTATTGAGTTTCCTCTCATTTGTTATTTTACCAGCACATGTAAAAATGCATTTACATGTGATATTTCATGGTATTTGCATGTGGTATTTGGGTGGGCGATATGACCAAAATCGTATATCTCGATATGAGTAATTTTTTATTTATTTAACGATAACGATATATATCATATAGTTATTTTTGCTTTATTTGAGATATTGAAATTGTAATTTAAACTAATACTAGCCTAACTAACATAAATAAATAAAAAAAAACCTCAAGCTTACTGAAGACAAGTAAACAGTCTAGACAAATAATCTAATTAAAAGAGCAGGAGATCAGGAGAAAGAAAAAAAGAAAACAGAAAACAGGTGTTGCAACGGCGTTCAAGAGCATGAATAGTAGTAGGTACTCTCTTTATAAAGCGGCACCAAACTATTCCACTAAATCGTTCTGCTTCAGACTGTTGACTTCGCACCATCTTAACAACTGTGAAATAGGGTTGTGATGGTGAGGAAACCGTACAACACCGATGATACCGGTATCACCGGGATGGGGGGGAGGTTCACTCTCTTGCACCTCGCTTTTAAATCACAAATTCAAAAGCGAAAGTAAAATTTGGACGGCTGCACGGGCATTCATAGCGGTGCGAAGCAGAGTGAGCGTTTTCAAATAATTCCTGTGGAAGTTGAGCTTCCATAGGAATGAACTGAAAACGTTCCGTGCGAGTGGACACACCATTATGAATGCCCGTGCAGCTGTGCGCATTTTACTTTAGCTTTCAAATTGGCGCCAATTGTGGGGCAGCAATTGCTTAAATGGTGAGTTATTATTCTTAATGAAAAACACAACAACTAATCCTTTGCAGGTTCCCTATTAGCACTGGGTCTGTTCTGCGACTTGCTTTCGGCGACTCTCGTTCAGCTCACGCTGCATTGAGCAGATGCATTCAGGTTTTAACTGCTGTGTCTGTTTTCTAACTGAACTAAATGATTTTTATTACTATAAAAAATCAAAATGACAGTGGGGGCGGTGCTGCGGTGGGCAAGTGATGTAACCGATGTTGCGGCTTAAAACCGGTAACACCGTCAACTAGGGCTGTGACGGTATGGGATTTTTCTTACCACGGTAAAGACGCAACATATCACCGCGGTTTGGCGGTTAATCGCAACCCCCCTCCCCCGACCTCCGTGGAAATATAATGACTTAAGAACGCATGCAGCTTGTAAATGAACATGGAAATAAAGCAGTCGGTCTTCTTTATTATTTAAACGGCAAATTATATTAACAATAATAAAATAAAATTACATTTATTTCAACTTTGTTTTTTCGATGTCTTTTGAGTTTAATAGGAAATATGGAACAGTTTTTCACCATTTAACAGCAAATTACCATTACTATTATTTAACTTAACAAGGCTACATTACATACGTGCGACTGTGTTAAGTGCATTTTTGGGAAACGCACGTGAAACAATAACGAACGATCGCAAATTGCCTCGTAGAAAACGCTCTTAAGCGCTAAGATCAATCGTTATCGGGAAACCCGGCCCTGAGATGTAGGTTATATATAAAAGCTGTTTTAAAGCATTTGCTGTATGGATTAAAAAATAGGCTAGTAAATATATTCATATATCAGACAAAATTGCGTTGCAGCAAATCCTTTAAATTTTAAGGTAGGCCTATTCAGAACAGAGCAACATAAAAATCAGGGCTGGGTTTCCCGAAACCTTCTTAACTCTACGTCGTTCTTAAATTATACCTTAAGCTGTACCTTAACGTTAATATGTGTTTCCCGAAACGTTCTTAGTTAAGTGTACCTTCTGTAAGTCATACTTTCGTAAGGTTGGTCTGGAGCACTCTTAGCTATACCTTATCACTGTTTATAGTCAATACGAATATAATTCTGAAGCTGTAATGCACCCAGTGTTTGATTAGGATTATGGCAAAGAATAAAATGCAAAAAAATTCACTGCTAAATTCAAATGTGCTTTAGCGCTGATCCAGAGACAGACGCGCGCTCTGCGCTTGTCATGTAACGTTATCACAACATTCGGTGTTTTTAACCTCATCGCGCTTTATTTTAGGTTTCAGACATTTAAATACACATTTGAATTAAGTAGGCTACTGCATAAAAAAGACATTTATAGTTTGTTAAATTCAAATTACACTGATGTCTACGGAAGCTGCAACAATAACCCTTTTTTCATATTTGATATGTTTTATTCATATCAGATACACATTGTTTATGAAACAATAAAGTTTACTCCATTCTTCTCCCAGTTCACCGGCCACATACTTTTATGTATTTCGGGGAAGATTTCGTATAGGCTATCTGACAGCTCTAACTGCCGTGCAAACTCATCGCGCGACAAAACACATTCACTTCCACATATTTTACAATCGGAATATATCATAAATTCATGATATAGTTAACAAATTTGTGAATAAAAATAAAAATTAAAAAAAACACGATATAAACGAGATACCTACATCATGTCTGTCAGCTGCATGACGCGTCTCCAAGGAATTAAAACTTTATTCTAAATAAAGGTCGCCTTAAACTCACGCTGATGGGAGCTCCGCGCCCCCAGAATATAGATAAATTACAATATAGATTTAGTTTGCAATTTAGATTACTTTTATAACATCCCATGAGTCCTGATAAATGCAATTTCTACTTCTGAAGTGCTTATTTTTATAAAGAACACTGATTTCTCACATAACGCAGTGAGGCAGCGCCTGTATAGAGTGAATTATCGATTCTTGAGCCATCGATATCAACCAATTCAGCACCGCCACCATGGACAGCACCTGGTAACGTCGCACTTAAGAAGATATACCTTAAGCAACCTCCTAAGGGATAGTTCGGGGAACACGCCTAGAAACGGTACATCTTCAGTTAAGGTCTACCTTTAGAGTCTTCGTAGCGCGCTAAGAGACAACGTTATCGGGAAACCCAGCCCTGAATATATAAGCAGCTATACGATTATAGAAAAAAAGTTTTACATACTGTATATGCTATTATAATTTGTGTTTTATTTTTTTAATTGTATCGAATTTTAAAATAAAACGCAAATTTTAATCGGGCCTGTTTTAGGCCTTTCCTTATTTTTATATTTTAGACAACTATCAATTATGGTTATGAAAAAAAAAATGACTGGCCATCTCCTCATTGAATGTGCCTTTAGAGAGAAATGCACGGATTACATAATGAAAGAGTTTCTATTTTCGATTTGAATTATTTCGTTTTAAAGTAGTAATTTAAAGCTTTCTATATATATTCGTCATGCCTGTGTGAAGCGCCCCTGTTCAAGCCAGAGACGGCAGAAAAGCACAACGTTTTGTTGATATTGTGAGTGTACACGAACAAAAGTAGACCTTTACAGTTTGGAATGACGTATTACTCTTACCTTTATGAGCAAAAATGAATGCCTATTTTAAGATGTTTCCACTGTTAAAAAAAAAATGCAAGAGATCTCGCTAACACCTCCATGTCCTGCAGAGCCCGCTTCAGCTTCACTCCGTACAAACGATTGGATATGCGTCTAAGAGCGCACATTTATTTAGGTTAAACATTTAAACTAACATTGTGATATGCTTGAACTGTTTTATATCTATAGATTATATTTTAGACAAGTCCTTATGATTTGAGAAGGCTAAATTTATTAAAACATAGGCTATGATCAACTCATTGTCTGCCGCTGGCCGCTTAGCCTACTAAAAAAGACTTTTAACTAACAAAAAAATGCTCCAAACGTTTTTGTAAATTAATTTTATAAAGAAAAGAAACGAAATATAACCATTTTTACATTACATACAAAACTTTTGGGAGAAGGGGAAAAAAAAGACCGGATAGGGCCTATATTTGAGGCCCATGCAGGGCGCTAATCTACTTCATCCAACGCTGTTTTGTTCTCTGTTATTTTCATCTGTGAGCATGCTCTTGATATATGCATTTCACAATTTTGTTGAGTTTAAAACGTTTGACAAATTCGTTCTGCTCTTGCTGTTCGTTCGGCAGACGAACACCACCTTGCAAAAAAAAAAAAAAACACAGAGGAAATACTGCAGACGCTGCCGGGACGGAAGACAGTAAATTGGCAAACAATGACAAATTGTTTATACTTCATATAACACACCATATGCATTCCTGTAACTTTCACTAGCAAATAATAAAAAGAAGAAAAAAAAAGAGTGCGGTGATGACGGTGATGACCTAAACACCGCGGTCGACATCTTATTACCGCGGTTATGCGGTAATGCGGTTATCGTCACAGCCCTGCCGTCAACACCGACTATCTCAGCAAGCCTACCCAAAATATGGGATGACCAAAAAAGTTTGAGAACCACTGCATTAATGACACAGATGGCAAAAGGTTTATTAGGCTGTTGTCACTTTAAGACCTAATGCACTCGTCCAATGCACTGTTACATATGCATTTTCTTTCACAACTGTTTACATTCACTTAAGACATAAACGACTGTTTATACTCACAAAGACGGGCATTTTGACACGTTAGTGTGTGTATTTGACTGTTCAAGCCCAATAAGTCGGCAAAAAGAACTCAGTTCAGTACTCAAGGGATGATAGGTTACAATGCTCAACCACTCCAAAAACAACAACAACAACAAAAACAGTTGTAAGTAGAAACCAATGGGATTAGATGAACATAGAATGCTGTAATTGGTTACAACACTGTAACCATAATCATATTGTGCAGCAAATCATACATTTAATTACTAACAAACATGATAAAACTTGAAGCATTTCTGCAAATGTTGGGTCTTCACTAGATCTTTTCTTCATTTTAAATATCCACACAAACTGTATGCATGCTAACAAATCTGAGCTGGAGAAATGCGGGCATGCAAGCGCCATGTGTCTTTTTTTGAAAATGATTTTCTGACACTTTGAAGCAGGTTGAAAATAATTCACTTTATCAATTTTTTCATACTGAAACCTACATTTGTCCTGGTCACCCTCTGCATTTCGATTTTAGCACTGTTGTGAATCCAGCACTGTCTGCATCCTCTCTATGCTAATTTTAGCCTTTCATCTTCTGAGCATAGTAGGCATCAAGGGATCCAATCTCGCCACAATCAGGGAGTCAAAGATGGCCACATAGCCAATCTCCTGTGTTCATGTTTAATCATATGAGAGATGACCGTGTCTGCTATATGGGTTTGCTTGTTTTATTGCAGCCCTGGAGTCGTCTGTGTTATTAGAAAAAGGGTTTCATTTGAGGACAGTCTGCTTCAGAACATCACTGTGACCTTTGACCCAGCTGCGTTTGCGGGCTTCACTGGATTTTTGATTTATTTTCTCACTCTGATAGAGATAGAGTTGATCTGAAATTGATGGATGCATACTTCAATAACAAAAGCAAAATGAAATCTTGATGACACATATGACATAAGAATATATTGTTGGGGTGGGGGCACATACCTTAGGAAACCAATTTCAGAGGAAACCAAGCCTTGAAAGAATGGTGAAATACAGAGGCTCTGTTCCTAAATTTAGTCAACTGCCTTGCTATATAGTGCCTACATAGAAAGTTACTTTCTAAGGCAGCCTCTTAACCCAAGGGACCAATTTCAGTTGACCAATATCACTTCTATTAGCGCTGCAACAATTAAAGGGTTAGTTCACCCAAAAAGGAAAATTCTGTCATTAATTACTCATGTCGTTCCACACCTGTTACACCTTCGTTCATCTTTGGAACACAAATTAAGATATTTTTGATGAAATCCGATGGCTCAGTGAGGCCTGCATTGACAGCAAGTTAATTTACACTTTCAAACGCCCAGAAAGGTACTAAAGTTATTTTTAAAACAGTTCATGTGACTACAGTGGTTCAACCTTAATGTTACGAAGCGACGAGAATACTTTTTGTGCGCTTAAAAAACAAAACAAAAAAATGACTATTCGACAAAATCTAGCGATTTCAAAACACTGCTTCATTAAGCGTTCGAAGCTTTACAAATCTTTTGTTTCGAATCAGTGGTTCGGAGCGTGTTTCAAACTGCCAAAGTCACGTGAACCATTGAAATTTCGAAACACTTATGACTTAACTAAGCCTCGTTTACTGAAATCACATGACTTTGTCGCTCCGAACCACTGATTAGAACAGCATGAGGATAAGTAACCGATGACAGTTTTTTCAATTTTGGGTGAACTATCCTCCTAAACATTGGAAATTTTATAATTCACAAGTATTGCAGTGTATATAAGCCTCCAATTTTATTTATTTACTAAAAAATCCTCTGTCACAACATTTATCTTTCTTGATGAACTGACTGTACTCATTGAGAGTGCACAGGCATAATCACATGAACAAAGCCATCAGCTCACACACTCATCCGAGTTACTCCGTTAATTAGCTTTCCTATTCAGTTCCTCACATTCCTAATGTGTTAATAATGGTTGGATCCTGCTTTCAATAACACTTTGGCTGCCAAGCCGCTAACTGCAAATACACGCCAATGCTCTGTGATTCTGTCCGCTCAGCCCTTCCAAAACCTCCTCCACTATTATTACACACATTATCCATTACTGTCTTTCTCACATCATCCCTCTATAATATTAGATACTTCTTCCTTCCAAAAACACACATTTAAAGACCCTATGAAATTGCCTGATGATGGCAAGTATGTGATTCATACACAACTATCCTTGCCCTGCTGATAATAAGCAAAAAGAATGCAGAGATAAGTAGTGAAAAAATTGTGTACTCCAGGGTCCTAATTAGGTCAGCATGTTTTGCGTCTTTGAGAACTCATTTAAAATTCTGCTTCCGCAAGGAATCGGAATCGGAATATGATTTTGATGTTAATTATTCCATCCCCCAACCTCACCACCCCCTTAATGCTCGACCCCATGATGCTTTGTGTGCTCTGAAATGTTTCACATAGGCTGTTGTTTTACCAGTGTGTGTGTTTGTGTGTGAGTGTGTTTGATATGAAGTGTTCTAATAGAGCTCTGTGGCACATCTGTCCAAGTGGGTCACTAATCTTGTATTGTTTAGTGTGCTTCTACAGAAAACTGTTGTGTTGCACTTTCTTTAGATGTGCTTTAAAAAAAAAATTAAAAAAATTTGTCCAAAGTCCTAGGTGATCAGCCAAGACTCAAAGAGTGCTGGCACAAATGTTCGCTGACAGTTTGAAAGAACACCCATTAACTCACAGCACAATGGCTCTGCTTTTTCGTCAGTGTTTGCCAAGCTTTACACTGGTAGCGGCATTAAACTCTTCTTTTTCTTACATACAGGTTGTGCTGTTTAATGCAACTCACAAAGGAGTGACCGTTCTTTAATCTTTCATACAGATGTTACTTGTGGTACCATAGGTCATAACAGGCATTTTTTGTCCTATTGGAATTTAAACTAATTAATTAACTAAACTAACTTATTAACTAAACTTAACTATTTAACTAATTAATTCATTTAACTATTTATTTAATGAACTAAACTAACTTATTACAGTAATTACATTAGGTCTGTGGACAAACTGAGAAGTGATCAAGAACATTGTTTGTGCAATAAACAGGGCCATCCTTAGGGCGGTGCAACCGGTGCGACTGCGGTGAACGGACCGAGGGACCACCCAAACCCCCCACCTTCCCTCTGGAACGCAATCATGAATGGGCTGAGGGGGAACAAAACCACAATCCCAATTCAATTATGACATTATTTTTAAACATTACGACATCAAACCATTGTTAAGAATGAATCATATGCACGGATGAATTGTTCATTTCATGTCGACTTTAAAACAGAACAGGGCACGCAATTCATGAAAACATATTTAAAATGAAAAAAAAAATCAATAGAAAATGTCAAAATGAATAAAAAATGAAAATAAAAAGAAGCTAAATTTTGTAATATAGAATATTAAAAGGTTAATTCACTCGAAAATGAAAATTCTGTCATTTGTTACTCACCCTCATGTCGTTCCACACCCATAAAACCTTTGTTCATCTTCGGGACACAAATTAAGATATTTTTGATAAAATCCGATGGCTCAGTGAGGCCTGCATCGCCAGCAATAACACTCTCTTTTTCGATGCCCAGAAAGCTACTAAAACATATTTAAAACAGTTCATGTGACTACGGTGGTTCAATCTTAATGTTATGAAGTGACGAGAATACTTTTTGTGCACCAAAAATAACAAAATAGCGACTTTATTGAACAATATCTAGTGATGTGCGATTTCAAAACACTGCTTCATGAAGCTTTGAAGCTTTATGAATCTTTTGTTTTGAATCAAACTGTCAAAGTCACATGAACTATTAAAGTTTCAAAACACTTATGATGTAACGAAGCCTCGTTTACTGAAATCATGTGATTTTGGCGCTCTGAACCACTGATTTGAAACAAAAGATTCGTAAAGCTTCGAAACTTCATGAATCAGTGTTTTGAAATCGCCCATCACTAGATATTGTGGAATAAAGTCTCTATTTTGTTATTTTTGGCGCACAAAAAGTATTCTCGTCGCTTTATAATATTAAGGTTGAACCACTGTAGTCACATGAACTGTTTTAAATATGTTTTTTATCAAAAATATCTTAATTTGTGTTCCAAAGATGAACGAATGTCTTACGGGTTTGGAACAGCATGAGGGTTAATTACAGAATTTTCATTTTTGGGTGAACTAACCCTTTAAACCTTTTTTTGACATGTTTCCCATCCATATTCGATTTATATTTATTACTTTTATTACTTACTTTTTTACATACAGTGTATATATACCTATATATTTTACTAGATATTTTTGCATTTTGTTTTATTATTCAATTTCATTAGATTGTCATTATTGTAATTCAGTATTTTTCTGTTTAACAGTAAATATTGCCATTTAAAATTGTTTTATTTAAATCAGTATAAATTAAAGGCATATTTCAATGGTACAGTAGTGTGTAAACTCTTTACAATGTGAAATATGTATAATACATTATGTATTAAATATATAATTTATTATTATTATTTAAATTAGTAATAATAGTAGTAGTAGTAGTAGTAGTAGTAATAAAAATTGGATGGGGTTCTTAATTGCCATTAAAATAATGTCACAATGCAATTTCAGTGGTCCTAAAAATAGGCTTTATTTTCCTTAACAAGCATAATTTTATATTTCTTTGTTTTGACCCTGACATTCCGTTAGATTTATTCCACTACTCTAAATTCTGTCAGTGCGATGCCAGTTCACACCGCATGAACAAAGTCTTTGCAAGAATTGCACACAGTGCTTGTTTTAGTCCAAAGAAGGGTTGTCATGGAAACGCTGCACTTAAATTCACCATCCAGACAATATAAAAGCCCAGAGAGGTGTATCGGGGTGAAAAAACAACAAGCCTTTTCAATCCCTTTTTTTTCGTGTCAGTTTCTCTCTCCAGCTCTCTCTCTAGCTTCTCCCTCTGTCTTTCTCTCCTTGAAACGGATAAAAGCAAATATTTACAAGTCATTTCTTCTGTATTTGTTTGGGATTTATGCAAATGATTCAAGGCAGATTATTTTGGGAGCGCTGGACTCGTTTTGAGATTGTGTGGGGAGAGCTGACGAAATGTGAGATGATATGCACCACGAAATAGAGTTACCTGCATGATAGAGAGACAGAGAGAGAGAGAGCAAAAACGCGGTTATCGCTGCAGAAACAACCCTTTCTTTTCACTGTAAGGATTGCATAGCAACAGTACATCTCAAAGCCAGAGAAACAGATGCATCTCCTTGAGGAAGACCAAGGGCGATGTGTCAAAGGTAGGAATCGATCAGGACTCGCACAGCAGAGGGAGTCAGAGCAGTGTTTGCTAATGAACTCTGAACTGTAATATCTTTTACCATTCAAAAATTTCTTTGTGGCAGCAAGGGAGTGTGTTTACAATCTTAAAACTGTTGTTATGCGCTAGCTAGGTCAGAAAGAGCTTGAATTTGCAGGTTATTTTGGGACCTTAGCTCTGGGTAAGATCAGGATACCGAGACATTTCCAGAAAACCTAGATCGCTGGAGGTAAACATCTTTCTCCTACAAGAACAGCGTGTACGCAATGCTAAACATTTTTTTGTTTTGTTTTCTGTGAAGCTCTGAATTGAATGATGCAATGTTTAACGTAGAAGTCTTCTGCCAGCACAGCAAAACATTTTTAGGACAGAGCAGACACGTCATTTAATGTGCATAAATGTTTAAGATAATGCAGACAATATCGACAATCCAAAATGGAAACAGATTTGCTGCTCTGTCGTTAGTGGGGCTGCCTTAATTAAGCGTCCCACCCTGGCCCACTTTCCTCTGGTGGTGGGCTGGTGATTAGACACAGTGTCATCCCACAATGGGAGCCATCCAGCTCTGCAGCTCTTTGAAGTGTCAGGTTTGGATCCAGGTCACTTGCAGTTCAGAGCATGTTGGGTATTGAGAGAGAGCTGTTGTGTACACCAGTAAGGCTTTAAAAATCTAGGTAGAGATAATTAAGTAGATGATTTAATTTGATAATTGCTTATTAAATGTGTTAGCGATGGTTGCCTAGAACAAACACCTAAGTCGAGGTATTTAAAGGCCCACTGAAGTGCCTTGAAATGTGCAGCATTATTCAATGTGTTGACATAATATCCTCTGAAACAGGAAGACAGGGCGGGACATATCGAACAGCTCCTTCCCTTTTTTTAAATAGCCAATAACGTTTTGTTTATATCACAGCTCAGCTCAGAGCTGTTGAACTTGATAAAGCCTCAGTTTCTTTCTAATCTCTAATCATTTCCCCTACTAATCTCCACCATATCGCTTTAATATGTAGAATTCTGTGCAGAATTCAAATGAGTCTATGGTATTTGGTCTGCGCCGACTCGCGCATATGATTCGCTCCGTGCTCTCGAGTCTCTGGACCGGAACAGACCGTGTGTGCTCTGTGGCGGTTTGCATGACACTTACGTGAAACCACATTTCACTCGCCTCGATGAAAAGCATATATACACTGTCTGAATCATTCCCTATCCTCTATATAGTGCACTATGTGAAATTCACCGTGTGAACAAGACCAATTTCAGCCGTAGCTTTAGCATCTATTTATAATGTAGGGGGCGGGATGCTTCAGATTCTAGAGTATTTGATTGGACAGAAAATCTGATGAGAAGCTGAAGTGCAGAGTGATGTCATCAAAATCATTGATTCATATTGGCGAAAGTTTTGAACGCCTATCTTGTAAATGCGAATTTTGCTGTTTTGGAGCACACTGGCTTACAGTAAAGCTAACATATTCACAGTGTTGGGCAAGCTACTTGGAAAATGCTGTGAGCTAAGCTAGCAGTTACTCTACATTAAATGAAGCTTCACTACACTGAAGCTACCCCCCCCCCCTGGGAAATGTAGAAAGCTAAGCTACAGTAACATGGCAAAAGTAGTTTACTACATCTAAGCTATTTATTTAAATTTCATTTTTATATTGAACCAACTTCATTCCAAGTCAATGCTATCTCCGTGATCAATAGAACAGTTCCTCTCAGTCCTCACCCTCTGCCATCAAGTACATTTCTTGCTAGTAAGGATCAGTGATCCTTACCATTTATATTTCCGATTTGAGCTTGAGCTTTAGAAACGCCTGGGAAAATGTAGCTTGTGTGGACGCTACACCACTACTTGATCAACAAATGAGCTTTGCTACTGAAAAGCTATTTGATTCAGAAAACAGCAACGCTGCCACCAAGCTATTGAGAAAATAAGTTAACTTAGTAACGTCACTACTTTTAGCGATGCTACTGCCCAACACAGCTTATTCATACTAAAAGCCAAAAAAACTTCTATTTTGATTTCATGGGGAATTTAAACTGCGGTGGTCGACTCATCTTGCAACATTTGTGCAAAAACACCTCTTAATGTGAAACTTTTTGTGGAAATGCTCGTAGGAAATACATGCCTATGGTGATTTTTTTTTTTTTTTTTTTTNTTTTTTTTTTTTTTTTTTTTCTGCAAATGTCCAGTGAGTGGTACTAAAAGTGCGTTCGGTTTGATCCTATACAGATTAATGTGAATCTGACAAATGTCATGACAAATCCTGTGAGTGGTGCCAAAAGGTTAATGCTGGCTAGCATTTGAAAATAATGTACACTAAACTCTACCCTAAACCTCACTATTGATGTTAACAAAAGCAAACTTGAGATAAAAACACAATTGCTAAAGCAAACATGCCATTTTTGCTTGCGTCTGTAAGTCTTTGAGCTGTTTTGTCGTGACTCGTGTTTCGCACGACTCGAACCAGGTGAGCTTCCGAGCAAGTTTACCATATCAAAAAAGCCATGCATATGGAGCTGGTTATGTGATGCAAACTTAAAAATGTATTAGTTTACAAATCATACACTATGGTAAACGTGTTTCAAGATCATAGCATTGTGCAGGGAACTGCACAAAAATTAGTGTTTAATAATCAATAATCTACCTCGTAATCATAATTTGTTTAAAAAGGAACAAAAGTTTACGTTTCATTTAATTTACCGTTCATTGCAGCTGGAAACTGCTGTGAATTTTTTGTAAAATCAATAAATAAATAAAAAAAAATTCTTGCTGTAATTAATTCATATAGTCTGTCCTCATGTGTCTTTACTGTGTTGGGTAGTTCTTACACAGATTTAAATGCAATTTAGTCAGTCTCAAATCAATCGGTCCACTGCATGTCACCGTGATCTTATCTGTGTTTNCTACTGAAAAGCTATTTGATTCAGAAAACAGCAACGCTGCCACCAAGCTATTGAGAAAATAATTTAACTTAGTAACGTCACTACTTTTAGCGATGCTACTGCCCAACACAGCTTATTCATACTAAAAGCCAAAAAAACTTCTATTTTGATTTCATGGGGAATTTAAACTGCGGTGGTCGACTCATCTTGCAACATTTGTGCAAAAACACCTCTTAATGTGAAACTTTTTGTGGAAATGCTCGTAGGAAATACATGCCTATGGTGATTTTTTTTTTTTTTTTTTTTTTNTGCAAATGTCCAGTGAGTGGTACTAAAAGTGCGTTCGGTTTGATCCTATACAGATTAATGTGAATCTGACAGTTGTTGTATGTCACATGTCATGACAAATCCTGTGAGTGGTGCCAAAAGGTTAATGCTGGCTAGCATTTGAAAATAATGTACACTAAACTCTACCCTAATCCTCACTATTGATGGTAACAAAAGCAAACTTGAGATAAAAACACAATTGCTAAAGCAAACATGCCATTTTTGCTTGCGTCTGTAAGTCTTTGAGCTGTTTGTCTTGACTTGTGTTTCGCGAACCAGGTGAGCTTCCGAGCAAGTTTACCATGTCAAAAAAGCCATGCATATGGAGCTGGTTATGTGATGCAAACTTAAAAATGTATTAGTTTACAAATCATACACTATGGTAAACGTGTTTCAAGATCATAGCATTGTGCAGGGAACTGCACAAAAATTAGTGTTTAATAATCAATAATCTACCTCGTAATCATAATTTGTTTAAAAAGGAACAAAAGTTTACGTTTCATTTAATTTACCGTTCATTGCAGCTGGAAACTGCTGTGAATTTTTTGTAAAATCAATAAATAAATAAAAAAAAATTCTTGCTGTAATTAATTCATATAGTCTGTCCTCATGTGTCTTTACTGTGTTGGGTAGTTCTTACACAGATTTAAATGCAATTTAGTCAGTCTCAAATCAATCGGTCCACTGCATGTCACCGTGATCTTATCTGTGTTTTTTGTATGCAGACCGAAGTGAGTTTCTGATCTTTAATAATGTTCTTCATGAACATGCACAGGGGATTTTTTTCATATAAGTGCATCTTGGATTGATTTTAATGCTCATGGCCTGAACTCTCTTTTAGTATCTGATGTTATTAATCCAAGGGAGAGCGTTACATATGGCCATGCTATATGCTGCTTGTCTTTTTGTCAACCTAGAATTTCTCACTGTTTGCTTCACATTTCAAAGGTCTCTGGATCTTTCTGGCTTTAGAAGATGATATTTGGTGGGATAATGGTGGTGGGTGATATTTGGTGAGATTTACATATCAATGGAATGGTGATGGACAGAGGGAGCGTTTCAAGAGAGCAGGGTGAGCGTTTCATCACATTTGACATGAGATGGTCGGGCTGGTCTCAGAACTGTTTTCAGCCCAAATTTTGATTTATTCTTCCAAATTTTGCCAAATTCTGTATCATTCCATGTTATACAGTAAATTCCACTTTATTACTGGATTCTGCAATTCCGTATTCCGCATCAAAGAAATCATAGTTGAGGGATTTTGTTTAAAACGCATGTTTCAAGTTCTTATAAATGGAGTCTTTGTGTTCATTTTGGATTCATATTCTTTTGAAAAAATGTCATACTGATTTCAACAAAGGTTCATCAAAATGTAGTGACTCTAAAAGTAATACCATATTTACCTTTCACTTTGAAAAAATGTACACATTATTTTCAAATAAATTTTTAAAATATATTTTTCAAAGTAGAAGTATGTTTTACAACTATCATGAATTGTTAATTCATATATATAATTACATTTTTGTGAGGTGCTACCACATGACATTTTACAACCTGAATTAACCTTGTCATGTCATGAAAATGTCAAATTATCTGATACTTACTTACTGATATTGACAGTCATATGGGGTATCCTTTTTATGATATAATTTCCTTTTTATATTTTTTGAGACATAAGTTAATTTTAACAAAACCGCGATGAAATCATATTATTCAAACTACTTAAACAGGTTTTCTTTTTCAAGAATTTCATCTTTCATTTTGATGAGGAGGTCCTTCTTCATTATGGTATCAGGACAGTTGTACAACCCTGGCATTTTGGACTTTATGCTCCCTGTGTGCCCATAAATTATAATAATAATAATAATAATAATAATCATTTTATTTCAGAAATTAAACATGTTAATTGTAGAAGGGTGTATTATTTTATATAGAAGTTGCTTTATGTATGAATGGCATTTAAATATATATTTTAAATAAATTAATAGATATAGACAAAAGTTGTTTGACCCTGAGATATTCAGGCCCAAAAGTAATCAGATATTATAAATAAATTAAGTTATTTATAAAAATGTAAATTTATTTATAATATCACTTATTGTCTTAATGTAGATTATAAAATGGAATTTCTTTGAAGCAAACATGCTAATATATCATCTTCTATGCCTCCCTTACAGCTGACATCATATCTACGGTTGAGTTCAACTCGACAGGAGAACTCCTGGCCACTGGGGACAAAGGTGGACGCGTGGTGGTCTTCCAGAGAGAGCAGGAGGTAATTCGGGATATCTAAAATCTAAAGGATATTACTACTACACTCGGCACAGATCTGGATAAAATCTGAATGGATGAGCCATGTTGTAAAATGGCGTATACAGTATAATCACACCCAATATCCTGTCATCACTGTTCCCAAAATATTAATATGAATACACCAGTCTTACAAATATGGTAGTCCTTATCTTCTATTGACTGTATTATTTTTGTCTATGTGTGTATGTATGTGTTAGTTATAAACCTTTAAAGATCTAAAAACACCTCACTGTGTTGTCTTTCATCACAAAAGTGTGAAAACCCCGGTGTCTGCCCCTCCTCGTCTCACACCCGCATCATCTTTAAAGAGATTTCATGGTGTCTGTTAATCCTCACACCATGATTCATGCCCCACTCTGTTTCAGACCCCCTTTAACCCCCTCCCTCCCACCGAGGGCAAATCTGTTTCCATTAATACCCTCGTCTTCTCTCGGCCTGTCTGAGTTCTGCTTATTGATTTAGACGCTTCCCAAGGTGAGAACTGACCCTGAAGGTTTCCATGCTCTGATCGGTATTGAGATATTCCTCTAACCCGGACCACCTTTGTGCCTTGAGATCCTGACCTGCCTCTCTTAAATTTCACGGCCTTCCGCAACAAAGAAAAAATCAACACGCATTCCACATGTGACTGTAAAAGAGCTACACAGAGAATGTTTAGCCAATGTTTAGGCTGAAATTTCCAATTATCATTTGTTTGCTGTCACTAATTATGTTCTAAATGTATAATTAGGTTCTAGAGTTTTAAATGTAGACCGCTGTATGAATTGTAAATGCGATCCTCTGATAATGCGTTTGTCATGGATGATAGACATTAAATAGGCAGTGAAATAAACTGTAAAAACAGGCAGTGAAACAAAGCAATGCACCACATACACATAGAATGTCCTATTTGATTATTGATTATCTTGGTTTGAACCATAAACAACTTATATCATTGCAGAGTAAGAACCAGCCTCACCGTCGGGGGGAGTACAATGTTTACAGCACCTTTCAGAGCCATGAGCCCGAATTTGACTACTTGAAAAGCCTAGAGATTGAGGAGAAGATCAACAAGATCCGCTGGCTGCCTCAACAGAATGCCGCCTATTTCCTCTTGTCCACTAATGGTGAGCAAACCCAATCTGTTCTCTTCATATGATCTGATCTGACATGTGAAGTAACCCATGTATAGTAACCCATACTCGGAATTTGTCCTCTGCATTTAATCCATCCAGTTTGTGCACACACATTAGGAGGAAAAAATACAATATATTGAATTGTTGGAATTAAAAGGATGTTCTTTAAAGAAACAAATAACACTCTACTTTAAGCTACACTATATTGCCAAAAGTATTGGGACACCCCTCCAAATCATTGAATTCAGGTGTTCCAATCACTTCCATGGCCACAGATGTATAAAATCAAGCACCTAGGCATGCAGACTGCTTCTACAAAGATTTGTGAAAGAATGGGTCACTCTCAGGAGCTCAGTGAATTCAAACATGGTACCGTGATAGGTTTCCACCTGTGCAATAAGTCTATTTGTGAAATTTCCTCACTACTAAATATTCCACGGGCAACTGTTAGTGGTATCACAACAAAATGGAAGCAATTGGGAACAACAGCAACTCAGCCACAAAGTGGTTGGCCACGTAAAATCAAAGAGCGGGTCAGCGTATGCTGAGGCGCACAGTGCGCATAGGTCGCCAACTTTCTGCAGAGTCAATAGCTACAGACCTCCAAACTTCGTGTGGCCTTCAGATTAGCTCAAGAACAGTGCGTAGAGAGCTTCATGGAATGGGTTTCCATGGCCGAGCAGCTGCATCCAAGCCTTACATCACCAAGTGCAGTGCAAAGCGTCGGATGCAGTGGTGTAAAGCATGCCGCCACTGGACTCTAGAGCAGTGCAGACGTGTTCTCTGGAGTGAAGAATCACGCTTCTCTGTCTGGCAATCCGATGTACAAGTCTGGGTTTGGCGGTTGCCAGGAGAACGGTACTTGCCTGACTGCATTGTGCCAAGTGTAAAGTTTGGTGGAGGGGGGATTATGGTGTGGGGTTGTTTTTCAGGGGTTGGGCTTGGCCCCTTAGTTCCAGTGAAAGGAACTCTTAATGCTTCAGCATACAAGACGTTTTGGACAATTTCATGCTCCCAACTCTGTGGGAACAGTTTGGGGATGGCCCCTTCCTGTTCCAACATGACTGCGCACCAGTGCACAAAGCAAGGTCCATAAAGACATGGATGAGCGAGTTTGGTGTGGAGGAGCTTGACTGGCCTGCACAGAGTCCTGACCTCAATCTGATAGAACACCTTTGGGATGAATTAGAGCGGAGACTGCGAGCCAGGCCTTCTCGCCAACATCACTGCCTGACCTCACAAATGTGCTTCTAGAAGAATGGTCAAAAATTCCCATATATACTCCTAAACCTTGTGGAAAGCCTTCCCAGAAGAGTTGAGGCTGTTATAGCTGCAAAGGGTGGGCCAACTCCATATTAAACCCTACGGATTAAGAATGGGATATCATTAAAGTTCATGTGCACGTAAAGGCAGGAGTCACAAAACTTTTGGCAATATAGTGTATGTCTTTGAATTGGCTACAATGATCAACGCTTCAAAATAGACATTGTATACCAAAATAGACCGTCTATCAGCGAATCCCTAATACTGCTTTCAAACGCTCCCACGCTTCAAAGATATCCATTTACAACATGTTTTTGAAGTGTTGATCATTGTAGCCAATCAGAGAGATATCTGTTGAGCGCGGGAACACAATGGCCAATCAGAGGTGTTTAAGAATCCACTTAACAGCGCTCAAAATGCTAGGGGGAAATGCTGGCATCGTCACATTTTTAAAATTTCAATACTGACTTGGTAACATGTTGTTCAAAGTGCCTGTTAAAGAATGCGTTTTTTTTTCCTGAAGAGTGACTGCAGGCAATTAAAAGTAGCTCACATTTATTAGTTTTCCAGGCTCTCATAAAGCTATAGTCCTGTTTTTGGACACATCAGAGCAGTTACAGGCAACAGCAAGGTCCAGTCAGTTTAATTGGGAGATCCTGTCTACGTATTTTGTTTTGCCAGCTAAGTTTACTTTCTTTGCTGGTCCACTGTAAAGGGGCCAGTACAGTTTTTCTCTGCTGCTAACATCAAAAACACTGCTTACACATTGTCGCTCATATCATCTCTCTTCCCAGATAAAACTGTGAAACTATGGAAAATCAGTGAGCGAGACAAACGACCAGAGGGCTACAATCTGAAGGATGAAGATGGCAGGATACGGGACCCCACCACCATCACAGCTCTGAGGGTAAGCAAAGTCCCTTTAAATCAAGTTCACTCGCTGGTCTTTTTGCAACGCCATTGGCACATAAATTCAACACTTCCCACACGTCCAATCCTGCTCTTGGAAGGCCACTCTCCTGCAGAGTTTAGCTCCAACACACCTGCTTGGAAGTTTCTAGTTGCTGTGTCTGAATATGCCTACTTCCATACTATATAGAATGCAAAATACAGTGTGCCAAATTATTAGTATGTGTGAATTAGTCGTATTCGAAAAACAGTAAGTCAAAAGTGCCCGGATTACATACTACTTTCACAGAGATTCTGAAGTGTGCATCCAATGAACAATTTACTGTTGCATGAGGCCACGGGAGAGGGTTTGAGAATGTCATGTGACAGTGACAACATTGCGGATATAGGATGTACAAATTTCATTCATATTATTCATATTTGTACTTTATATCAGTGCTTCTCAAACCTGTTTGAGCGCTGTTAGACTGCTGAGGCAGAGCTGCCTAAAAATTTAACTTTTTAAACTGTTTGTCAAACAGAGTGGTGCACAATGGAGAGCAGTGTTAAAAATATCAAATATTGTCTCCTCAATGCCTATGGTGGTTACGGCCCTTCTAAAAGGTACTGAGTGATGCGAATTTTTAATTTTTTATTGTCTTCTCCTAACCATGCTGTCTCCCAAGCATAAGGAGAAAGGGAGTCTTAATCTGTTGGCTCTAGTATGTAAAGCGAAAAAAATAAGGTCAAGCTCTGTTGTAATTTGGCAGCCATAGCTTCCCCAGTGGAAGTGGGCACTTCTAGCGCAACAGAGGAGGATTATTGGTTGGAAGAAGGAGTTTCATATCTTGCCAAATACAGCTGACAAGGTAGGGGTTTTGGGTAGTATTTTGGAGACTTAGTCTCATCAAATTGTTGATGGACCTATTGTTTGAGGTGTGGGAGTGGAGGAAGGCCTGTGCATTTGCCAGTGTGGACCCACAGGAATATACCCTCCTACATACATGGATTTACACTGTGTAAGTGGAACGTGTCCAACGGTGACCTGCTGCTACAGCTGGGGGCAGCTGATAAATGTCAAATGTTAATGTTGTGTAGATACTGTGGTATTCTCTCCTGGGAATCATTAGATTGATGCCAGGCTGGATCTTTTTTGTCATTTCAGAGTATACAGGGCTTTTTTCTCCTTTGGATTTTTTGGCAGCTGCCTAAGAGACATTGAGTAATTGATTAGGTATACTTTACTATAATATTGAAGGATAAAATGAACTTATATACAAACACAAATTACACTCAATTACGTTTTTACTTTAGTTTTTTTTATTTATAAAGGGACCATGTATAATTTTTAACATAAATGTTTCCATTCCATGCATTGTACCGGATTTAGCTGAAAGCTTATTTTCACCCGCAGTCCCCTTAGTTATTTTTATAATAAATAAAGTTTAGAATTACATAATCATATTTCTACTCCAATTCATTTAAAAAAATATATATATAAACATATATTTTTATCGTGGCTGTCATAAATAATTTATTTAAACATGCATTAAATATTGAAGAACATTATAATGAATATGTAACGGTGCATAACTATATTTATCAGAATTCTGCTTTCTAGACTAAAGTGTTTATGGTCACTGAATATGTTTTTTTGAGGTAAATGTGACGTTACGTGACATTGTTTACAAGCTGTTTTATTGACATCTTTCCGCGGTTGAATCACTGTTTGAGCTATTACACGAGACATGATACGGATTTCTGTAAGTTGTACTGTATATTTTAACATACCTTCAGATGTTTATTCATGTTTATTTCTCGCTGTAACTGGTATTAAAGCGGAGGAGAGGATGCTCACATGCGCTCCGTGCTGCCGCTTCTCTTTAACTGAGGCGCTAAAGCGATCTGTCACGCCACATTAAACAGTGCCAAAACGGTATTTATTTTTTGAATCTCATAATAAGATGGACGTCATTTGAAATCTGAGACTTTGCTTCATATCTAAAGTAACAAAGCACAAAGATTATTGTGATTTATTGGATGGGAGGCGCTACATATTCTGCTCATTCATCAACTGAAAACAGACTAGACTAATCGATTCTTCAGATTTAAGAATCGATATCGGTTTGTAAAAATGAGAATCGATTAAAATCGATATTGTTTACCCAGCCCTAGTTTTTACTGAGCCCCGCACATGACATGCAGGAAAAAAAAACTAAATCATGCGAACAATTTACTAATTAATTTCCTTCAAAAATTTTGTTTTTTGCTCACACCCAAATAGGGGCAAATTTGACAAGCTATAATAAATGATCTGTGGGGTATTTTGAGCTGAAACTTCACAGACACATTCTGGGGACAATAGAGACTTATATTACATCTTGTAAAAGGAGAATTATAGATCCCCTTTAAATGATTTGACTGTAACCACATACATGGATATCGGCAGTCTTAGTGAGTTTGATTCATACATTGATTGTTCGTTTTGTTAATTATATGATGCAGTGAACAGTTTATCACTGCTGCAGTTCATATTACAGTTTCCTCTACATTGTGTTGATTATAAGGGACAAGAAAATTGATTATTTGTCAAATTCGAATGATGTTTTAGTAATTTTTGAGAGTATGAGTGAGTTTAATTAGATGATTAATCGATCCTTAATCTAGTTAATGATTTAATGCACTTAGCACTGCTGTAATTTATAAAACAACACTCTCCAACAACAGAATGCCACTTTTTATTTTTTTTAAGTTTAATTCCTAGTCAAATTATAATGATATCTATTTATCATTTATGATTACATTTTCTAAAGATACGGCCAAACGTGCAGTCTACCAATAACATTAGAGCGACAGCACTGGGAACTCCCACAAGCGTCTTCACAGTACAGAGACTAGCGACATGCAGCGACAAAGTCTCTGGCGGTGTGAATGGGGCTTTACCCCTGTTGTTTTTAGGCAGCTGATTCAACACTCGAAATGCACAGAAGTTTTTCCCTGATGTGGGGCATTTGAGGAAAAGTTAGTGTAATTAAACTGTTTTAATTATGCATTGCCATGTTGGACCAGGTGCGCCAAAACACTGAGCTGTGGCTTTCCTTAGGACAACGCAAGTTTGAATATGTCGTAATTCATAAATAACAATTTTTAATTGTTAAATATTAATTAATTGATTGATATGTATTAATTGCACCAGGTAAATATAGTATAATATAGTTTTGCCTTCATCCAACTATTTGGCTGTACTAAAGGATTTTCCATTTGAAAATTTCTCAGTAATTATGATATTGATTTACCCAGCAGTCATCCACTCAGAAAGGTGTCAATATTCAACCCCAGTTGTGCTCTAATCCTATCATCGCAGAATGATGCTTTATTTTCTTCACTGGGGTCAGATTGACCCTCATGTAATGGGTGACTTAGGAGGTTAATTTAAAATCACATTAAGGGAGCAGAAGATGCAATTCACAGACTTCACTTAAATGTAATAATCTATCAAAGCTTATAGTAACTGTTAATGCCCTGTAGGTTCTCATATAATTATTGCCAAAAGAACAGATGTCCAGGATCAGTCTTGAATGCTGGAGGATAAGAAATCAAAGCTATTCACAGGTTGTTTTCACAATCGGGCCGACATGTCAACTTCTGGTTTAACAGTAGCGTGGGTTTCTAGGCAGGACTACCTATATATATATATATATATACACACACAGTGGGTATGGAAAGTATTCAGACCCCCTTAAATCTTTCACTCTTTGTTATATTGCAGCCATTTGCTAAAATCATTTAAGTTCATTTCTTTCCTCATTAATGTACACACAGCACCCCATATTGACAGAAAAACACAGAATTGTTGACATTTTTGCAGATTTATTAAAAAAGAAAAACTGAAATATCATCCTAAGTATTCAGACCCTTTGCTGTGACACTCATATATTTAACTCAGGTGCTGTCCATTTCTTCTGATCATCCTTGAGATGGTTCTACACCTTCATTTGAGTCCAGCTGTGTTTGATTATACTGATTGGACTTGATTAGGAAAGCCACACACCTGTCTATAT
>RJVU01059915.1:5581762-5598447 GCA_003731715.1 Anabarilius grahami
CCAAAAAGACTCATGGCTGTATTAGATCAAAAGGGTGCTTCTACTAAATACTGAGCAAAGGGTCTGAATACTTAGGACCATGTGATATTTCAGTTTTTCTTTTTTAATAAATCTGCAAAAATGTCAACAATTCTGTGTTTTTCTGTCAATATGGGGTGCTGTGTGTACATTAATGAGGAAAAAAAATGAACTTAAATTATTTTAGCAAATGGCTGCAATATAACAAAGAGTGAAAAATGTAAGGGGGTCTGAATACTTTCCATACCCACTGTATATATATAATATTATTTGTGAACTAATGTTCAGCTTTTCTGTTAAATAGTCATCTAATTTTCAGCAGTCATCAAGCTTGTACACACTGGTCACAGACACAGATGTACCTTTAATTTCTTAAGCTGATTGCTCACTAAAACCCCCCACAGTCATCATGGTTTCAGGGCATTTTAAGTTTGATTTTGACGTGACATAAAAAGGTGATATCTAAGTGACAGTTTTTTACTTACTTTTTAATTAGTCTTCCATTAACGCCATTGTTGTCTGCGTTCAGGCCAATTCGACGAGAACTCGCACGAAAACAAAAGGCGGGATTTATCGCACGAACCAATCATATCCAGTCATAATTGATCATTGAATCATAGCGCAATGGAGGCATTGCCTTCTCTCACGTGACTTTCTCACATTCATTCTTAATAACCCCCTACCAAACCAACCGCTTGCTTTAGGGGTTCTGCTTTAACTCATTGGGATCAAGGGAGGTGAGCCTCCCGCTGTAACCTTACCTGCGGGTGTTACTTATAAAAATTTGTGACTTATACACTTTTTAATGTCACATTTAGTAATATTTGCATTGTTTTAATTTTGTAATATCGATTTATTTTCTCATCCATTTTTTTTTTTTTTGATGAGGACTACCTCCTTTGCTTCCTCGGAGGAAACGCCCATGCTAAAAAATATACATCTAAATTTTGAATGTAAGTTGATTAAGACTGTAAATGTAAATATTATGGGTTACCAAATCTGGGACAGTTCCAGGTATTTCAACCTGCATCCATTATTCATTTAGCATGAATTTACACCTCTCTTTTTCTTGAGGATACAGTAGACTGGTGGCTCTGGATAGGGGATATATTTAGGAGAGTGTTCTTGAGATGGCTGTAATGTGTTCAGGGCAGCAGTTTCATCACCTCTTCCTTAACTAACACTGCAGCCCTCTGGAGACCAGAGCACAGAGAGCTGAAATCCTCTCCCAAATGTGTGTGTGTGTGTGTACAAAATCAGGGCATTTATCACTTTGCACAGACTGAGCAGAGAGGAGAAGGAGATAAAGGGGGAGGTGAGGGTGGATCCCTCGCAGGGACTCCACAGGATACATCTGCCCCAACTGTTATCCAGAGCGATGAGGGGCTTCCGAGTGTTTACTGCCTTCATCTGTGTCTGCACTCCAAACATGAGGGGATTCACCCAGCAAGATTGTTTCTGCTGGGGGGAGGGGGTTGTCACTGTCAATAAAACAGTGAATCTGAGACATCTTTAGGAAGACATGTACGCTTTGTGTTTAACTGAAAGACAAAGAAACATGTCGGCTGTTGGATGTTTGGTTTTGTTAGGCTAAGAAAAGGAGCCTAGTAGAAAAATTATATTTTCCAGGGACCGACAGTAAGGATGGCGCAATGGCCTAGTGTGAAAGGGTTTTAGAAGAACTGTTCATTGTTCTCATGCATATGTTTTTGCATTTGTATTTTTTTCTTATTATACTGAACCCCATACAATTGAATCTGCTCCTCGATTTTAGTCCACAGATTTTTTGTTTTCTTGTTTCAGACAGTCAGTCTGTGCATTAAGCCCTGGGTATACTTACGCTACCTAAGTTAGCACACAGTTGAATGCACAGCCTTGCAAAGTATACTTTACTTGACTCATATGCGTACATAGGCGTTTGACGCATGCACGGTTTTGAGCAATCTCTTGCCACAAGTTACAACCTATGTAAATATATTTGTATTCTTTCATGCTAGAGTTGTACAAATGAGGGTACTTTCTAACCTCTTCGCACAATCTCTTGTCTGTGTTGGCCTCCATTGTCGCTGTAGCTTGCATGTGTTCCAGTCTGTTCTGTTTATGCAGGTTTTCTTTTACTACCTTGTGAATCGACGTTGCCACCTTGTGGATACACTAATTACTGCAAAAAAATTAAATGTGCTTGTGCGACCTGCATGTACAAAGTACGCACGTTTACAAACATCTGGCAGTGCACTCTTCTGATGGCGAAATTCAGGTCACACGCACTGTACACTGACCTTCGTGTAGGCGTTAGTGGTGGGGATTTTTCAGTGACTCTTTCTGCAGGTTACATTGGTACAACAGTAGGTGGCGACATGTGACTGTCTTTATGAATGAGTCATTTAATGATTAACTTAACTGATTTGTTCAAAGATGCTGATTCATTGAGGAATAAAACAAGGGACTATCTTTGAATTATTCACTTAACCAGTTCATTTTAAAAACACTAATTCATTCAGGAATAAAAAAGGGAATGACTATATCTGAATATGCATACTGTCCTATATAGTAGTCTCACCACTTTTGACACTACAAGCATTCGTCAAATTGGTCAAATCTTCATTAACTTCTGATACATTTTTTAATATATCTGGGTGGAGAGCGGACAATTTGAGTCGTGTGTAGAACACAAAACTGACGGGAGCAGCTACAATGGACAACAGTGACTAGATCTAAAAGTTCACATCACACACAGCTCATATCTCCATCACTGTAAGTTACCAAACATGAAAACCTGCAACGCATGGAAGTCACGTTTGTGCAGCTCAAAGCATCTGTCTCTCACTGTATGTGAAAAGAGTAGTATGCCTGAATTCATTAACAATCATTAAAAATCAATCAGTTTAACATAACTGTGTCATTCTGGGCAGTGTTTCCCAAAAGCATCGTAAGCCTAAGTTGATCGTAGCTCCATTGGTGGCAGTTAACTTAAGCTTACGATGCTTTTGGAAAACACTACACTGTTCTGTGTTTTTAAGAAATAAGTAGCCCAGCAATGGTCTGTGCTGAAAGAAAAATACATATTTATTGTACTACTCCACATACTCTCTCTGAATCCATGCTGATTTATGATTTCCGTATAAAAATTAAATCAGCAATGCTAAAGATATGAATAATGTATTATATGTTAATATAGTGTACCCACATATCCAACCCCCTCTTATCATTAGTGACTGAATATCCCAGCAGTCAAACTTAATTAACACTTGATTGAGAGATAATAGCTTCAATCAGTCTCGATTGGTCCTGTCAACTGAATTCATGACGATATGCTCCATGGGCTAATTTTATTATTGAAAGCACATGTAGGGTAGTAGAGGACATACCAGAAATCTGAAAGACCAAATTAGAGTCACAATGGAACAAATCTGAATTCTCCAAAAAAATGCTTTATTTTCTTAAAGAAAGGTATAATTTATTTTTCCTATTTAGAGTGAAATATGATGTGAAAATTAAATTTGTCAGACTAGCCTGACCTTTTTTTTGTGAAATAACTCTGGCCTGCTTTCACATATTTTATGTAAAATGAATTATAAATGGTAAAGGCTGTAGAAAATGTATTTCAAAGGTATACATCAACAATAGGACATCCCTCACCCCACCCCCATTCTCTAACGGAAATAAAAGATGGAGTTCCCATGTGTTAGGTGATAATGACCTGCCTTGGTAGCGTGTGCCCCTCCTCCACCTCCCACTGCTCGATGATGAGCGTTCCTCATCTCTGTAGTGAGTAGGACATGTCTGCCGTGCCACTTCTGTCATTAGTGGAGGGCTGCGGATATGAAAAACATCATGGGGAGTCGGACACTGACTGCGACGCAATACCCCTCCCGTGAAGCACATGTAGGAGCATCAGCCCTTCGATTAGTCATCATTAAAGAGATGGTAGACCTGTACTTACTATTACCACACTGCATTGTGGGAACTAGACTCCACACATCTTCAGATCTTGACTGTGTGTTTAGGTGTTGGTCGGATCCAGGAGTGGGCAAGTAATTTGAGAACAAAAGACCATCTCTGTTATTTCAGCTGCAGGTGCTGTATGGTATCTGTGGGGTTTTTTTTCCAGAGCAAATAACAATAACATATGTTGTATAGCATTTTTCAGTGGTCAATGTACAGTAGATACCAATATTAGATACCAAAGGACCATGTAATTCCAATTTATAAAATGGATAGGTTTGGTCCTGCATGATGATTGGTCAATACAGTGTTCCAGCAGAGCTAGAATACAAAAAAATAGTAACAGATTTGATCTGTTTCTACTGCACCTGGAGAATGCATAGAGACCAACATAGAGAATGTATAGAGACCCTTGACAGTATTATATTATCCACATGATTTTTTTTCCATGCATATGCTGTGGAATGTCGGCGTTGCCTCTGTGAGCAATGGAAAAGCGATCTTTACAAATGTTAATTTACTTGGTTCATCTTCGCAATCAAGTTGATCTCCTCCGCACTCTACATCACTGAAACACTGACACCAGATCCCGCCTTCACTAACTGCAATTGAATCGATAGGGAATTGTGATTGGATAGTTATTTTGTTTTCCAAAATATACTATGATCTGATTGGCTAACCTTTAATTAGGCTATTCTCGTGTGACAGAAGACTACTACTCGCTCAGCGATAAACAGTGTTGCCAAGTCCATGGTTTTCCCGCAGAATTGGGCTACTTTAACACTGTTGCCGCGGGTTGTTTTTCATGTCAGCGGGTTGAAGCGAACCCAAATAACATGATATTTAGCCTCTGGAATGCAAATTTTACCAGGGGGAATCCCACCAAAAACGCAAATTTTACCCCCAGAACGCGATTTTTACCGGGGTACCCCCCCCCAAATGCGATTGGGATCATTTTGGGCTAGTTTTGAGTAGCAATTGGGCGGATTTTGTTGAGAAAACCTGGCAACCCTGGCGATTAAAAGATATTTTAGGAAAGATGAAAGTCAGGACACTAAGGGGGCTTTTGCACTGGGCTCGTTTGCTGTGGTTCGAGTCAGGGCGTGATTGTTCTCGGTGCTCCTCGCAGCATTGTTCTGGTTTGCGTTCATCCTACGTCATCACAAACAAGCACGCCACATGATAGAAAACAGGTCAATACGTTTTTTTTAAAATTATTATTAATTTGGTAGTATTATGTGCAACAGAGTAAACGACACTTCAGTTTACTGTATGTGCGTCGCACGTAGACGGCATTCTGGTGTTTGCAAACAGACTATTTTGAGGAGACAGCTGATTGCAATCAGAGCGGCAAATGAATGGCACTGCAGGCTAACTCTCGCTCGAATCCAAGGTAAATCATCAACACTATCATCTCTTACATGTGTTTTATTGAAGTAAATATATTGTAATTGGCTAAAACACATTCGCAGGTTAAGTTTTTTCCTGAACAAGTGTGCATCCCTAGTCCGTGTTGCTTTCACATTCACGTGAACTGCGCCACAGTTCGAGTGCAGTCGAACTCAGACCACCTCCTTCAGGCAGTCTCGGGTTCGGTACCCAAGTGCGCACCCGGGTTTGCATTACTGCTTTCACATTACCATGTTCATGCGAACCGTGCCCCATTTCGAACTAAACTGCCAGTGTGAAAGCCCCCTAAAAATAGAGCTGAAATATGGGACTGTCCCAAGAAAAACAAGACATCTGGTCACCCTAACTATCATATATTTTAAAGCAGAAATTGAGCAGGCAAAATTTGGACGGATTAATCAGTTTGACTGATATAGTCATTTACTAATGGGAAGGATATCCATCCATTTTCCAAACCCCATGTAGGGTCACAAGGATGCTGCAGCCTATCCCAGCATCTCAGGTCAAATGCAGGGAAACACCCTGAATGGATGGGCAGTCTATCACAGAGCGAACACACACATTCTCTCTCGCACAGTCTATTCTCAAGTCAAGTCAAGTCAAGTCACCTTTATATATATATAGCGCTTTTTACAATGCAGATTGTGTCAAAGCAGCTTTACATTGATAACTGGTACATAATTTTGGCTGCACAGCAGCTCTTAAAGAATAGTGTCAATGCAGGCAGATCAGAAGCACTGTTGATTAAATGTCAAGAATACTGTTGAATATCAAATGTCAAGTGTCCCCAACTAAGCAAGCCAAAGGCGACAGCGGCAAGGAACCCAAACTCCATCAGGTGGCAAACAAGTGCCATATAGGTGTTAAAATGGAGAAAAAAACCTTGGGAGAAACCAGGCTTAGTCAGGGGGCCAGTTCTCCTCTGGCGAACAGTGCTTTGTTACGAATCAGGTTGCTATCATAAGTCTGATAGGATCGCAACAATCAAAGTATTTCTTCCAGTTCCATCCGGTTGAGGATCGTATTCATCATGCCGGTATGGACGGTTTGTTGAGGAACTGTGCTACTGGCTGTTGTGTCGATGAGGCCTTCACAATGGATGATCCAGTTGACTCGTCTCTGCTGATACTTCAGGGCTGCGTTGTGGTCGTGTCCTGTTGAGGATCGTATTCATCATGCCGGTATGGACGGTCTGTTGAGGAACTGTGGCACTGGCTGTCGTGTTGATGATGTCTTCACAATGGATGATCTAGTCGACTCGATCTCTGCTGATACTTCAGGGCTGCGTTGTGGTCGTGTCATGGCTCCGGTCCTTGGTCTCAGCTGGATACGGCCCGGATCCGGTTGACTACGGTAAACCTCGGGATAAACAGAAAGACTAATATTAGCGTAGATGCCATTCTTTTTCTGATGTAACGAGTACATCTGGTGTTATAGAAAGTGTTCCCGGTTCCGGCTGACCTATTTTATGCAGCCTAATAATCCTTTAACGGATTTGAAAATATAAATTGATAATGTGTTATGTGTATGCCAGGTTAAAGAGATACGTTTTTAGTCTAGATTTAAACTGACAGAGTGTGTCTGCATCCCGAACAATGCTAGGAAGATTGTTCCAGAGTTTAGGTGCCAAATAGGAGAAGGATCTACCGCCTGCGGTTGATTTTGATATTCTAGGTATTATCAGCTGGCCTGAATTCTGAGATCGCAATAAACGTGAAGGACTATAATGCATTAAGAGCTCGCTTAGGTACTGGGGAGCTAAACCATTTAGTGCTTTGTAAGTAATTAGCAAGATTTTAAAATCTATACGATGTTTAACAGGAAGCCAATGCAGTGATGACAGAACTGGGCTAATATGGTCATACCTCCTAGTTCTAGTAAGAACTCTAGCTGCTGCATTTTGTACGAGCTGTAGTTTATTTATCAAGCGGGAGGATTCTCCAATTCACGTATCCTGTATGTCTTTGGATCGTTGTTGAAACTGGAGTTCAGTGGGACTCGAACCAGGGATCTTCCTGCTTCCCAGTATTTGCTGCAAATATTGATATTATTTCCTTTCTTTATAAGTCTCTTTTCCTAACCATGTGTCTTTCTTCTCCTCTCAGGTGCCTGTATTGAGACCCATGGACTTGATGGTGGAGGCAACACCTCGTCGCATTTTCTCTAATGCTCACACCTATCACATCAACTCCATCTCTGTCAACAGTGACTATGAAACATACATTTCCACAGATGACCTGAGGATCAACCTGTGGAACCTGGAGATCACAAACCGAAGCTTTAGTATCCTTTTACAGGCAGATGGTTGATGACAATCTTAGATGGTTGCATGTCTGAAAAATTTTGGGTCTCTGTTTTTTGTCATCGTACGAAAAGAATTGAGATAATTCATTCATAGTAACTTTTACCTTTTCAGAAGCAACTTTTTGGCAATAAAGTAAATAGTTCTAACATCAAATTAGAACAGTCTATCTCTCCATTCTCTAAACTGCTTGTGCTATGTGGGGTCACAGGGTTGCTGGAGCCTATCCCAGCACCTCGGAGCGAAGCAAGGGAAACACCCTGGACTGATGGCCAATCCATGACATAGCTAACAGAAACAGACACACACATTCACACTCAAACCTCCAAGCAATTGTTTCCAGTCTAGCTTGGAGGAAACCAAACCAGCACAGGAAGAACATCCAGATTCCAGACAGAAAGGCCTCAGCCAGGCTTTGAACCGGAGACCTATTAGAAGATTCAAATTGTAAAAATTTTATACTTTAAGTATTGTGCCAAGTAAACATATCTATGATAACACATACAGTTTGGCTAATGAACTATAGGCCTGTTACTTGATGGAGGAATTGATGCAAAGTGCAATATTATAAAAGTTAAGCCTTTTTGCGTCATATATCACGGCATTCCTCAACCATTGTAAAATCACGGTAATGCAGGGCTTCACTAACTTTTTTTACTAGGAGCACTGTAGACCTTACTGAAAATTTTGGGAGCACAAGCAGAAAATTTAGGGGCACACCTTAAATCAACCCTTATTTACATTTTCCCCCATTTTGACTGTATTACTGACAAATGCCTTGGTAATAAATAGACTTAACTTTAACCAAAATTACAATATGCAGTTTTATTTTAAGGCTCCAGATTGAGGGCAGCATCATCATTCATAATTTCTAAATATTAATAAAAAAATAAATAAAAAAACTTTACTTGAAAGCATTTGACTATTCCTGCCACAATTCCATGATTACAGTTAGTGTTACTAAATTAAATCCATGGTGAATGTTAGCGATTTATGGACTGAAAGCCTTCTATAACTTCATGTTAACTTCAATTCATGTTTCTCCTGGTTTCCACGTCAGTGCTTTTTGATCTGATATCTACGGTTAATAATTCTGCGCCGAATTTGAATGCTTCTCACTAGATCTCGTAGCGATGTTATGAATTCTGTGGCGAAATCAAATGCTTTCTTCACTGCACTGGATCTCTCAGCGCTGTGTAGTAACAGTGTCATGTGACCTAGATCAGCTCAGCTAGCTCACGCCATGAGATGCGCTGCGCTGTCTATTATTGGTCGGAACTGATAAATGGTCCGTAAAGCACAAATGAGTAGAGCAGTTTCATTCCGCTTTCATTTCTTTTGCCATTTGATGTTGGTGGTTGCGCCAGCGCGCCGCTAACAAAACTTTGGTTTCACCAGCAGGAAAAATGGTCGCAGTCTGGAGCCCTGTAATGCCCTACCTTATTGCTTTTATTTTCCCAGAAGTCACTTTGTATACAGACACAATAAATACATACAGGCTTTTGTTACTAAATGAAAAACAAAGGGATTCAGCTAAACCAGCAAACAAAACCCATAAACCACCTGCAGACTGTCTCTGCTGTCACTTAATTCTGACAGATAACACCTCTGCGATGTACATTACGCCCATTACCCTTTATCAAGTGTCCGCCACTAATCCTGACCCCTGCTTCGCCCTCCCAAAGGTAAATAGTGTCCAGCTTACACAGGCACGCATCCCTATTGATCATTATTGATTACTGTTCTCAAGGACCCTGCAGAGCTGAGATGAGGAGTTTGTGGACCGTCTGTATGGGTGATTCTGTGGAGTCGCTCAAGGGAGTTGGAGAAAGCCTGTCATTTGCCAAAGGTCACACTGTAAACGTATGATCCTCGCAGCATGTCGTGATGGATAACCTGTCACTTCCCAACACCAAACGGATGGATGTAATCCTATATGTATGGCTCCTGGAGCTCTTTTATTGGACGTTTTTGACATAAGCCAGTTCTGAAAGCACAGATATCAGATTCTCCTGGGAGAAATTTAACCTGAAAGATTTTCTCAGTTGCTGTTTCATCCAGTTATTTTGGAAATGTAGATCTTAAGCAATCCACTATATATAGAGACAGACACAAAGGGATTTGATGATTCATGGGGAATGTACTTTGAGTGTGTGAAATGTAGGATTGTGGATCCTTCACTCTGCCTGCTCAGATATTGTGGACATAAAGCCAGCCAACATGGAAGAATTGACCGAGGTGATCACAGCGGCTGAGTTTCACCCTAACCAATGCAACACGTTTGTCTACAGTAGCAGCAAGGGCTCCATAAGATTGTGCGACATGAGAACCTCCGCACTTTGTGACAACCACTCTAAATGTGAGTTCACTTAGTCTTTGTATTTTTTTTATTTTTTTCGTCTGAGATGAGCTGTTCATTGAGTCTGCTAACTTGTTGCAGGCCTTTGCTATTTTTCTCAAGGTCTTGATTTAAACCAAAAATGTTTAAGCCAGTATGACATTTCCCAGAGTTTGAGACCTTTTGGATGTCTCGGTTGTCTGGCACAACCATTTCAGAGTCTCTATTAATGAGCTGATGAGTTGATACAGGTGTGTTTGATTAGGGAAATATAGGAGGCCTTCAAGGAGCAGGATTGGATAGCAATGTCATTTTCAAACACTAGGGTTGTGTCTGAAAATATTTGAGGGGACAGCCATTTCTATGGGTGTCCGAAACCATATTGAGTCCCACAATGTATTGCAATAAATGTATAACAGATGTACGCTCAATGGCTAGAAAATACCCATAATGCACTTTGAGAGTCGCGTGCCGAATGAATTCCTGCATCTTGCCAGAAGATGGCGCACGCAGCTAAATCATCCATCCATTTTCCAAACCGCTGGTCCAATGTGGCTACAGCGTAATATCATACAGTTATAAATTCATTTTTAAGTGATTATTAAGTTATTTAATTAAGGTTTATACATAGTTTTCATGACAGAGTTCAAGATACATCTTTTCATCTTACTACTGGAGCTGCCAGTTTAAGTTTCAAATGATTATTAAACAGCACACACAAACTATGCAAAAGCGGCAGCCCTTCCAGTTCACTTAGTGTCTGAATTCACTCACTCGTTTTCATTCACTCCTTCAAGTGGACTATATTAGTGAAGTAATGTAGGGAATAGTGAATGAGGGTATAGGAGGCGATTTCGAACAGCATAGGACACTGTACCTAGGCGACCATTTGGAGCCATGGGATTCATGCAAATTATCTGTTAAAATGTCATGCTGGCCTGTGGTTGAGGTAATTATAACCTTTAAGACACTGTAAATGACTGCAGTCTTATCTTAGACCCTAACCCAAGGGTGTCAAAGGAGGGCTACAGGTTCAACCTTAATTAAACGCGCCTGATCAAGTCCTAATCAATTCCTTCAGGCTTATTTGAAAACTACAGGTATGTATGTTGGAGCTAAACTCTGTAGGAACTGAGTTTGGCACCCTTGCCCTAAACCTACACCAAGATCCAGACCCAGACACCAAGTAATGTGATCCAGACATGAGGACAAAAGGACATGAGAGGTCTCAAGACTAAGGCTGGCCACACACAAGACGATTTTCAAATCGTAACTGATTTTAAAATGGTGGGAACCCACAGACAGTTTCAACTGATTATAATCATTATAATCCACTGAATGCACACACTAGAAGATTTGTCTGGACCGTGAGACCACATACACCTGTTGATTGTAAACATTTTCACAGTGAGACGAGATCTCACAGAAACTCATGAGATCAAACGTGACTTAAAGGGTTAGTTCACCCAAAAATGAAAATATAATTTATTACTCACCCTCATGTCGTAAGACCTTCGTTCATCTTCGGAACACAAATTAAGTTATTTTTGATGAAATCCGATGGCTCAGTGAGGCCATCGAACTTCTCAAGATCCATAAAGGTACTCAAAACATATTTAAAACAGTTCATTTGAGTTCAGTGGTTCAATCTTAATATTATAAAGCGACGACAGAACTTTTTGTGTGCCGAAAAAACTAAATAACGACTTTTCAACGATATCTAGTGAAGGCCGATTACAAAACACTTTTCAAAGCACTTCGAATCTTTTGTTTCAAATCAGTGATTCAGATCGCGTGTCAAAATGCCAAACTGCTGAAATCACGTGACTTCGGCGCTCCGAATCACCGATTCGGCTGGTTCTCCTGGCGTGAGTTTTGTTTTTACAGGAAGAAAAACAAAAGAGGAAAAAAGACTATGGGTGATCTTTCTCAATACTCTACTTTTCATGGCATGTTTGTGGCTGCCAAGTTTCAGCTATACAAGCACGTAACATGGTTAGTGAAGCTTGCTCGCTCTCATTGGCTTTCGCTGGTATCATGTCAAGAGGCAGCCTGATCAAGGTTTGGGATCGTGCGGGCATTGGCACGATTGGGAGCAGTAAAATAATCAAAATGACACCACAAAATTGAGGATTTTTTGGACAAGAAAGTTGGTTGCTAGAGGTCTTGAATTAGGCCGTACCCCCAGATCACTGGGGGTTGCAAATCAGGCCCAAAATTGGGCTTAAAGGTGCTACAGAGGATCTTTTCGTCGACTGAGAAACCATAGACTGTTAATGAGTTTTTGAAATGAGCGCATGCGTAAGAACAACCCCCCTCCTTCACAGCTCATTTCGAGGGAACGCCTCCGAAAACTCGTGAACGAGTATTGGAACACGAGTGTTTACCACCGGCATTCGCTGTGTCGTGTTAGTGGATTCATTATGTCGGACTCACCGCAGGTAACTCATAATCTGCAGTTGTTACTCCTGTCTCCTGACAAAAACATTGCATGCGGCGGCTGTGGAGTGTGGAAAGTTACTGGAGCGCGCAGCCGCGCACGTCTCTCACAAGGAACGTCATGGCAGTGATTGACAAGCCAGAGGAACAATCGTTTACGCGATCATCGACATTGGCTGATGTTTTTAAGGCCGTACCTCGTGCACAGATGATGTATATTAATATTATTCCTTTCAGTGCACCTAATAAATAGTCTTTTATCAGTTAGTAAGGACAGTTTCAAGTAATATTGCAAAAATGTATAAAACAAAACATCCTCTGTACCACCTTTAAAATCTTACTGTGTGGCGAGCCTAAGACCACAAGATCAAGGCCCCAACTCTGCTCCTGAAATATTTACCTGTATCCTCTTCTTTCTCCCTATCAGTATTTGAGGAACCAGAAGACCCCAGTAATCGCTCCTTCTTCTCGGAGATCATCTCCTCTATCTCAGACGTGAAATTCAGCCACAGTGGACGCTACTTGATGACTCGTGACTATCTCACAGTGAAGGTGTGGGATATCAACATGGAGAGCAAGCCTTTGGAAACCTACCAGGTACTGGCTCTGCAGATTAGACCATGACCCATGACTACAGTCATTATGGGTTTATGATGATGCCATAAACAAGTTTCATTGTCATTTTCTGTCAAATACTTCATAAGGTATTGATCATCTGTGCTTTCGGTTCTGTCTTTGACAGGTTCATGACTACCTTAGGAGTAAGCTATGCTCACTATATGAAAATGACTGCATCTTCGACAAGTTTGAATGTGTCTGGAATGGAACTGACAGGTTTGTCAAAAGCAGATGTGTCCAGTCCTTCTCCTGGATGTCCACTTTCCAATGCTTAGCTCTAGCCTGGAACATTCAAGTAATCCTGAAAACCTTGATTAGTGGTTTAGATGTTTAATTAGGGTTGGAGCAAAACTCTATTGGAAAGTGGCCTTTCAGGAGCAGGATTGGACACCCGTCACACCAGATTCTCCAAATTGATTTTGGACCGTATGGTGCTGACATCAGGTTATAAGAACTAATAATTGTCGTTTTTTTTCTTTCCCATTAGTGTCCTAATGACAGGCTCTTACAACAATTTCTTCCGTATGTTCGATCGGAACACTAAGCGTGATGTGACTCTCGAGGCCTCGCGGGAGAACAGCAAACCCAGAGCCATCCTCAAGCCACGCAAAGTTTGTGTTGGCGGCAAGCGTCGGAAAGACGAAATCAGTGTAGACAGTCTGGACTTCAGTAAGAAGATCCTACACACTGCATGGCACCCCCACGAGAACATCATCGCTGTGGCTGCCACCAACAACCTCTACATATTTCAGGACAAGGTCAACTAGCATGTAGCTCTGATGTTTCCAGTTATCACAGCAACAAAAGGCGCAATTTCTCTAGATGGCCTGGGAGTGGAAAGGCTGGACTCACTAGCATATTGAACTTGTGAGGAACATCTAGATGAGCTTTGCCTTTACAGCAGATTTGATCCTGCACTGAATCTAACAAAACAAAACTTGAAGGTGCACTGCAAACCACGGACAATGACACTGGCTGTTGGACTGCTTTTGTTTATAATTACTTCAAATCTTCTTCCTCTCTGTAGGTTTATTGGTTATGCACAGCAATACAGAGAGGATCCTTTTACTTTTAATGTAGCTGACGGCCCTTTCACATGACTCACATCAGGGTTTGGGAACATCTCTCAAGAACCCTGACCGCTACGAGAAACGTTGTAGATGCCATCATAGAAGGATGTTGGTAGGTAGCAAGAAAGAGGAAATGTACAAAATAAAAGCAACCAAAATGAAAGAAACAAAAGGAACTTGAATGTGTTATGCGTTTTAGGTTTAAGCTTAGGTTCAGCCTCTTGTATCTTGCTGGCATCATTCATGTAATGTCATTCAAGCATGGTAATCATTGGATGTGCTTCAAAAGTTCAACAACCAAGTCAAATCTGTGTGAAACATTTTAGCTTGACACCATGCTGTACAGTAGGGAAAGTTGACGAGTCATGTGAAAGGGCTTTAAAGGTATAGTTCACCCAAAAATGAAATTCCTGTCATTTACTCACCCTCAAGTTGGGCCAAACCTGTATGAGTTTCTTCTGTTGAACACAAAAGATATTTTAAAGAATGTTAGTAGCCAGACAGTTGACGTAGCCTTTGACTTCCATAGTAGGGAAAAAAATATGTAAGTCAATGGCTGCCGGCAACTGTCTGGTTACCAACATTCTTTAAAATATATTTTCTGTGCAGAAGAAAGAACTTATACAAGTTTGAAAAAAACCTGAGGGTGAGTAAATGACCATTTTAAACTTTGGGTGAACTATCCCTTTAAGATAGTGAGAGGAAATGTTTTAGTATTCAGCCTACATCTGATTTTCGCCTCTTGGCAGGACAGAGGATGCAGGTGGCTTTGATAATTGAATATGTTGTTGTGGCTGATTGCTGAGGTATCCAACTTTTCAGCTTATTTTTATTTCTCAATTTACTTCATGAAGGTGCATGCATCATCAGTCCCCAACTTTGATGCAACAAACGAATGGTGTAAAACAATGTAGCAAATGTACTAATGTTCTGCTTTTGTTCTAATTTTATAAAGAAAAGGGGAAAACTGTAATAAAAATCAAGAGGAACATTGTTGTATTTGAGTTCATGCACGAGAAAATGACGATGAAAACAACTGCTAAAAAACAAAAAAGTTGCATTTATTTCCAGTCAACACAGAAATATAGCAACAAGCCCAAATCAAACCACTAAGAAACTTTTCACATACACATGTACTCAAGGGTACACGACTTATTTCACACACTGTCTGCACTGACCAGTCATATTAGCCCGCTACAATCGATGCCCACAAGAGGCTGCAGTGTGACATGTACAAATGCATTCCCTGCCTGACGAGTCAAGTTCATTGATTGACAATTTGCCTTGTGCTAGCCTACAACTAGTGGCCGTACAGGGCGTCAGCTTGCACAGTTTGAGAAGGTAACACCAACATTTCAAAAATACATGATGTCTTTAACACTGTGCTGTGATGAGAGCAAGGCTGGCTCATGCTCAGTCCTTTGAAGTCCACTACGGCTTCACTTCGTGGAGCGGCGGCTGGGTTCAGAGGCTGTTGGGGGTGGTGGGGGTCCCCGGCGGTCCAGGTCCTCGATATAGAACATGATGAGTTTGCGGCGCTCTTCTGGGACGCAGTCTAAGACCAGGTAACGTTTATCATTCTGAAGGACTTTCTCAACATCCTTCAGGTGCTGGTCTGACTCCTGGATCAGCTTCCGTGATCTGCAGAGAATACGAGCTCAAAAGCTTTAGAAGTGACCAGTTAAGATTTAAATGATGATTAATGTTACTAATGGGGCTAATTACATTTGAACTTTTAACCAATAAAAATGAATTTGTCATTTATTCACTCTCATGTCTTCCCAAACGCGTTTCACAAAAGCAGGTCAGTCATACAGACATGAGAATGGGTAAATGACAGAATAATAAATTGTTGAACTAACACATTTTTGGAAATGAAAGTAATGTGCATACCTATACGTGATGAATTTTGTTTCTTTCAGGAGAGTTCGGAAGTCAGCTTTGGCTGTGATGTATTTGTCCTTTATGTAATCTTCAAATTCCCGTTGTTTCTTCTAGAAGGTGAGAAAAAAAGAAAGTTTCAAAAAGGTGATGCCAAGGCAAAAAATTCAATACGACAACCAAACAATTCAACTCACTCTATCACTGCTGGAGAACTTGATGCAGCGTGGGTCATCTTTGATGATCTTCTTCACCTCTTTCCATGTGGTGGTCAAGGTGATCTAGGATTAAATAGTTACATAAGCAGTATGAACATGTACAACCCACAGATACATATTTAAGGTTCTAATAATCCATTTGTTATTTAATAACTGAAATTTGACATTCATTAAATAGGATATAACATCCATCCCTTGTCCTTTTTTGTACAGATAAACCATCTATTAAAAATATTTGACAACTTTTTTGTTGTTAGAAAGTTTTCAAAAACAGGTACATTTATTTACATTTATTAATTTAGCAGACCCTTTTATCCAAATAATTTAATATTTTCTTCTCAATAACAATTTATGAACAATTCTAACATATCATATTATTATAACAATAAAATAAAAAAAATAAAAAATATATATATAATTGTAATTATATGATTATAACAAAATAA